>BQNB010003690.1:0-112904 GCA_026074375.1 Tanacetum coccineum | reverse complement strand
TAAAACAAGAATTTAAAATATAAAGCACTTCCATTAACAAATTTAATACCTAAAAATCTCAAATTTAAAAATAAAATTTTAGGAAAAAGAATTAGAATTTTTTAACTATTTTTGAATTTTTTATGAATTTCTAAAAAAAAATGAATTAACTAAAAATAAACTTTTTCTAAAAATTATAACTAAAATTCTACTTTTATTTTAAAAAAATACTAGAGTGAAAAAGAAAATTTTCACAAAAAGAATTAGATTTTTTCAACTATTTTTCTATTTTCTATGAATTTTCTAAGAAAAAGAAATTATTAAAAACCTATTTTAATTCCTAGAAAATACAAATTTAATTGGAAAAATTAAGAAAAATACTTTTTAACAACTAAAAAGGTGCAGAAATTTAATGACACAAGAATGCCCAATTTTTATAAACTAACTGAACCGCAATTTTTACAATTAAAAACTAACCCTAATTTTATTTAAACTAAAATTAAAAATTTAAAAACTATTTTATTAATCCTAAAAGTCTAGGGTAGAAAGTGTAATAAAGGAAAGTAAAGGGTAGGCGGGCAAACTAACTAGAATTTACACTCTAGTTAAAACAGATAACCTTGAACTATCTAGAAAATACCAAACAAACCCTACGATTCAGCTTATTTTGGCTTATCTAAAAAATGAAAATCAGCAAAAACTTAAAACTATAAAGTTGTAGCTGAGCTTATACTCTACAACTTTAACAAAGGCACTTTGAACTTTTAACAACTTAATAAGCTAGAAAATTAGCTTTTAACTCTGCAATACAGTAACTAAGGATTTGCTTTGAAATTTTTACTTTTCTAGCTTTGGCTTATATCTAGCTTAATTCTTTATGAAAGTTAAAACTAAAAGATGCTATGTGAAGCTTATGATGTGTTCTAAGAATATCTAAAAAGAAATAAGCTGCAAATGAACAAGAATAACAAGAAATTTGATATTAAAAAGTGCAAGTTCAAGCTTAAAACTGTTGATAAGCAATTCCTAATAAGCTAAAAAGCTTAAAACTAGATCTTAGAAACTGAAATTTCAAAAATAAGCTATACTATGAATGTAGATAAAACCTAGATAAAAGGCTTTTGGAAATTACAACTAGAAATGAAAATTCTAAAAGAAATAAGCTATTACTCTAAGTTGTTGCTATACTACTTTTGCAAGTACAAATAAGCTAGATTAAAAGCTTAAAAATGAAAATTAAAAGATGATTTATATTAAACTAATGGAGTACTATGAAAGCACTTAATTCTAAATTCTATCTTCTAATGACAAGAGTTAAAAAGAAGCTAGTAAAGTGATGAGCAACAGCAGTAGTAACTGAGTTACTACTGCTTATGCTGATATACTTGGCCAAAGTTTAAATGCACGCTAAATTTTGAAATCTAAATCTCATGTACTAACTAACTAATTGTATCTAAGTGTACTATAACCAAACTTGAATTCTAAAATGCTTGTAAAACACCTAACTACAAATCCTTCTTAACACTAAAACTGTCCTGGTGCTAGGATTAATTTGTTGAGCTCTAAATTTTGCATTTCTACAAACTAACTTCCAAATCCTCCTTTAAACTTGATAACTTTGTGAAACTCAACTATGTCAAAAGCTTTGACAGAATTATGTTGACTCTAAAGGTCAAACAAGCCTTAACCCAAACACTCTTTAACAAATATGTCTCAACTAATTTTTTTATCTAAAATCTATTTTTAAACTAAAACTGTCAAAACCTTATATCTACTCTAACTTATACTAACCTAATTGAACTATTTGAGCACTAAAAGTCCTAGCTTATGTAGAAAAATAAGCTAGTTTATCAGCTAGCTATTTAACTACTTATTATGACAGAATCTAAAAATTTGAAATCTCTATAAACTCTAACTACAACAGCTTAAAACATTTGCATATTCATGTTAACTAAGCTAACTTGAACAGAATTAAGCACATAAAAAGGCAAGGTAATAAGCTACTAGAATAAGCTTTAAATGATGAAATGAGTTATGGAAGGTGGAACCTGGATTCTATGTAGTCTCAGACACTAGCCCGCATCTTGTGAGTGAGTGGCTTTAACTTTAGAAAATCTAATTGCACAACCTTGCCTCTAAAACCTGAGCTTTAAGCTCAATAAGCTAAATATAGCTTATTACTCCTTATTGCTTCCAATATGACTCAAATTGAACTCAAATAACCATATTTGAACTATATTAGACAAAAACAGAATTTAAAAGACTTTTTAGAACATTTGGACAACTTGAGAGTTAGAGAAAATTCAATAAGCTAAAAGGAGCTTATTACAAGCTTATTATGTAAAAACAGCTTATAACATGATTACTTGAAAACAAACTAAACTCAACTTGCTTTATTGCTTAGAAATGAAGAGTACAAGAGAAATAACAAGCAGTACAACTGAAATGAAGGATTTAAAAATCTAAATTGCTACGATGAACAGTACACAAAAAGGAAATTACAAAAGAAATTTTTCTAACTAAAAAAAACTCTCTTAAAACTGAAACACAAGCTCTTATTTATAGATGAGAGATGATGAGAGTGATGAGAAACTCAATTAATTTGGGGGCTGGCCCAATAAACATATGACGGTAATCGAAAGCTCTACTTCCACTTACAATGCCAATACAAATGGGAGGTATGTGTTTTTGGTAG
The DNA here is from genome assembly GCA_026074375.1 of Tanacetum coccineum. Lineage (NCBI taxonomy): Eukaryota > Viridiplantae > Streptophyta > Magnoliopsida > Asterales > Asteraceae > Tanacetum > Tanacetum coccineum. The sequence goes on along the minus strand of BQNB010003690.1, from coordinate 110,230 downwards.
TAATCTTCGCAGTAACATCATTGGCAAAGGTATGATTTCTAATGACTCTCCAAAATAGATAATGTAAACATGTTGAAACTTAGGATTTAAACTTGCTTAGTATAGGACAAATATTGACAATAAGTGTAAGTAACTTTCTCTATGAACAATAGTGAAAATCACTAGGAATGGTAAAGTCATAGGTAAGAGGTATTAGAAGAAAGGCTTATACGTAAGAAGTAAGGAAATAGCCTAAGGAACAAATTTGTCTAGCAACGATGATGAAAATTACCCACTTTGTGGCATAGGAGATTACGGTCAAGCGAACATGCGTCTCATTTCAATCGTTAGCCCCTCTAAAGATTAGTTAGAAACTACCTGGATTTAAGTTTGATCAACATTTTTGTGATGCCTTATGCAAAATTGGAGGAAAACGTAAGCAAGCTCACGCTAGTCACAAAACTAAGAAATTAGTCTCAAACGACTAGATCTTAAACTTCTCCACATGGATCTTTGTTTGGTCCATTGCCGTCGACGAAGTTGGGAGGAAACCGTTACCCTTTAGTCAATAGTAGATGACTACTCTAGGTATATTTGGACCTAGATTCTAAGGAAAAAACCAAGAGCCTGATGATCTATTTCGAAATTTTTAGTAAGAAAATACAAAATCAACTAGGATGTAACAATAGTGTCAATTAGGACGGACCACGGTAGAGAATTTGATAATGAAGTGCAATTTGGAGAATTTTGTGATGCCACGGTATACCATCAAACTTCCTCAGGCTCCACGCACAAATCCTCAATCAAATGGCGTGTTGAAAGAAAATAGGACACTTCAAGAAATTAGTATAACTATGTTGAATGAACAATCAGTTTGACACAAAATTTTTGGTGTAATGCCGTAGATACTTCAACTTATATTCTTAACTGAATTCTAATTAGAGCCATCCAGAATCACACCTAGAAATCTTGAGAGGAAGGAAAACCTACTCTTGATAATTTAGAGTGTTTGGAAGCAAGTGCTTCATCCAAAACACTAAGATTACCTTAATCACCAAGTTCGACCCAAAATCCTTAAACGAAGGTCTTTCCCTAGGTACTCCCAAAATAGTAAAAAGCCTATATCATTCTTAATAAACACTCAACAGAGAAAATCAAAGAATCACTCCAACGTGACATCGATTGAAACTCCCCACATAGCTAAGACATCACCCTTGTGGATGATGACCTAGATTGAAGAAGAAGCATAAGGGAAATCGAAAAGAAAAATCATAGAAAACAATGTTGAGATGAAACTTAGAGATTGATGAAGTAGTCAAATCTTTAAGGAATCTAGAACCATCCCTTAGAAAATGTCATAGGAAACCCTAACCAAGAACCCTTAGATCACAAGCCCAAAACACGCAACTTTATTTGCTTCATTTCACATAGAACCTAAGAATGTAAATGAAGCCTTAAGAGATGAAAGTTGGATAGTCTCTATGCAAGAAGAATTAAATCAATTCATTGCTAATGACGTTTGGGAGTTGGCTCCACAACTTAAGAATATGACAATTATAGGAACTAAGTGGGTGTTTAGAAATAAGTTAGATGAGAACGGTATTGTTTCTCGAAATAAGGCTAGATTAGTTGCTCAAGGCTACAACCAACAAGAGGCCATCAATTATGATGAAACTTATGCTCCGGCTGCTAGACTTGAGTCGATTAGAATATTATTAGCTTATGCTTTGCGCTTAAAAAAAAAAAGATTTTATGATTCCCAAATGGATGTAAAAAGTACGTTCCTGAACGGTTTTATCAATGAGGAGGTGTACGTGGCACAACCTGCGGGATTCATTAATTTTGAAAAACCGAATCATGTTTATAAATTAAAGAAAGCTTTATATGGTCTTAAACAAGCACCCAAAGCTTGGTATGATAGATTAAAAGCTTTCTTATAAACATGGAATATAAAATAGGATGGTAGATAACACTCTATTTATAAGAAGATGAAAGTTTCAAATCTCCATCATTGTTTAAATATAAGGCGACCACGACGTTATATTAATGTTTGAACTGTCAAGACATGTGTGATGATTTTGCCCAAATCATAGCATGACGAGTTCGAATGAGCCATGATGGGTAAAACTTAAAACTTCTTTCTTGGAATACAAATTAAATTCAAATGGAAGATGTACTATTCTTTAATCAATCTAAATATATTAAAGAAATGCTTAAGAAATTTGGTCTAGAAGATTCTAAACAATGAAACCCCCATGTCCTCTGATACTAAACTCACGAAAGATGAAGAGTGTGAGTCGGTAGATAGTACCAATAATGCGTGGCAGATAGGTAGATTAACTATACCTAATGGCAATAGGCCCGATATCTTGTTTAGTGTCTGCCTTTGTGCCCCATCCAAAGAGCTCCCAAAAACCACCTCACCTAGAAGCGGTTAAACGTATCTTTCGATACATTAAAGGCACTACACACTTAGGATTATGGTATCCTAAGGGGACCGGCATAGAAACCGTAGTATATGCTGACTTTGATCATGCGGGAGATTATGTGGACCGAAAGAGCACTAGCGGTATTTATACATTCGTGGGATGTTGTTTGACATCTTGGTTTCTCGAAAAACAAACCGCTCTTGCTATATCCACTACTGAAGCCGAATACATAAGTGCCGGAAAGGCATGTCAACAAGCACTATGGATGAAACAAGCTCTCATCGACTATGACGTACGACTCGACAACGTTCCCATCATGTACGACAATAAAGACGCGATTGACCTTAGCAAAAACCTATGCAGACACTCTCGTACCAACCACATCGACATTCGCACCACTATCCCTCCGTGATAAGTACAAAAGGACATATATCTATCAAAAAAGTACCGTCCGTCGACAACATTGCCGACATTCTCACTAAACCCCTTAAACGTGAATCGTTTACCTAAATATGTCTGGTTTAGGAAGATGGGAACCCATTCCAAAAATCAAGATTAAGTACGCATCTCCTTTCTTCTGTCACAATTTCTAGTACCGTCGTTCCATACCCTGTTCATGACAACCTTACATACTTTCATCCGAAGTACTTTAAAAAAAAACACATTTAAATTGCGATGCCAGTTAATTTGTCACTCTTGGTTCTTTCTTTTTGGCTTAAGATGACACTCTTACCATTGACGCTACCCTCTTTATCTTATTCATACAAACTCTCCTTAAGCTCTACTTATCTTCTTTTATTTACCGAGTTATATGGCTAGTCAATTTTTTGTCAAAACAAAGTCAGAAATCACTGCCGGGCGGCCCTCATATAGGCGCCCCCCTTATATATAAGGGACCGCCAGGAGATATGGGACCGCCATCAGAGAAAACAAAATATGTACACCTGAAACCAAAATTTTCAAAACATAAAAACAAACATCCCCTTACCAGCGGCCATTGACGAACACAATCCTAAATCCACCAAAAACTCAAAATCGACCATTAAAACTTAAATTGAAGATCAAATCAACATCAATAATCATTCCTAACATCTCTAAGATTATCAATTGTAAGTCATTTTCAACCATTTCTTTCATTTTGAGTCTAGGGTTCATGGTGAACACCAAAAATTAAAATTGGGTATTTTTCATTTTTATTTCAAATTTGTTCAATTAAAACCACTAGGATACAATGTATAACTAAAATACTTCCCGTAGATATAGGATTTGCATACATTGATAGGGTTTGTCGAAAAATTATTTCTTTTTAACCAAAACCCCAATTTCATTTTACAAAATCACTCACGTTAGGAACATAATAAAATTATTGTTTTGCATTGTTAATACAACCCAAAAACATTTTCAAACACATGAATAATGATCTCATCAACAAATTTTGAGATGCATAATTCATATGTATTTTTTGACTTGTTTGGTTAAGCAAAATTAAACTAAGGAGCTTTTTTTTGGATTTAAATCTTAGGATTTATATTTTATGGTCGAGTTAAATCGTTGCTCCACATTTGTTGCATAAGTCACAGACACTAGACACAAACTCAAAATATAACAATAAGTATATTGATCATTCTAACATATGATCATTCTAAATATACTTAGGTGACTAATGAAATGCATGATGATGTTGTACCCAGCAAATAACATAACCCTCTGCTACGCTCAGATCATCAAAGAACAAGAAACTCCATACCACTCAATATCAAAAGACCTTAATCAAACTAACAATACGAAACATAACAATGGCAAATCTTTAAAACGATATTTTTCATGAGGGAAGGGTCGTTAGTCTAAATTTTCAAAAACTTGAGACCATAATCGTGCTAAGATTAGGTCCAATCACTTCGATTTGTTTGTTTGACATCAAACGAACAAATTGTACCACGTTTTGTTCGTAGTTTTTATCGTCAACTCAACACTTCACCAAAATTTCCTAGTGGTCAATTTGTTATCATTTTTTCAATCAAAACAATCCATTCTCCCTCACTAAAAAATAACTCTTGGAGGAATTTGATGATAACCTAAAAGTCCATTCAAAGGTCATGCCTCCATCACCGAAATGTGGTCACTCAATCATTTATCGGTAGGTGTTCCGACTAAAGGTCTATATAAAACCAAACCTCCGTCTCCAAGAGTCATTAAGTCTCACATTCAAATTCCACAACAAGGACAAGAAACTCGTACTAAAAATAAGGTAACCATTGTCCGTGTGAAAATGAAAATTTTAACGCCGTGAGGATTTCGAACAATAAGAAACCTTGGGTTGAGATTATTTTGGTGAAAATCTCTTTTGTCAAGAGACACAAGGATCATGGTTTCCGCGTGTCTTGTCACATGCTCTATTGCATTGAGAACAATCCACACTCATATAACCTAGCATTTTTCATTCTCAAAAGAATGGAAAGGACTCGATTCAAACCTAAGGAACTCCTACCTTATGGTATGCTATTGACTAGGTTATTCAAACATGTCGTGTCAATATCTCCCGAGCTAGCTTTTGATCATTATCTCTCACATGATCGAGCCATGCATCCGCTCGCTCCTCATTATGAGCGGAAGACACAGCGATCAAGCAAGAAAAGACCACGTGAGCCAAAATGTTAGATCCTCCTCACCACTCAAAATCCTTCTTTCCTCCATCTCTCTCAAATTGATGTCCATTAACTGAATGAATAAAGATGTTGAGTCACCTCAATCCAATTCCTTATCTCCTTCTCAAACCATTTCTTCCTCATCAAATGTTGTTTCTGGAGTCCATCAAAACCCTCCTCATGAAAATCATGACTTGAACAATCTTCTATCCCAAACCATATCTTTTCAAATCCAACAACGAGATGAACACCATCATGGGTTAAGGTCAATTGGACAAACTCTCAAGAACATGATGGGAGGAAAACGAAAGTGAAAATGGTAGTATAACTTTCTAATGACTATTTAATTATATTAATATTTCTTTTATAAACATTTTATTTTTTATGGTTATAACTTTCTTAAACCAATGCATATTCTTCCGTATGTAAGCATGATTTAAGGATGGTTTTTAATCATCTTGTCATATGTTTTGCTACTTGAAAAATATACGCACTATGATAATTACTAAAAGTGCACGCTTAGGATAAATGATAATTGCAATATTTTGCTTAGGATTTCCTTTGAATCTTGGCCATTATAAGATGTGATGATCTTCCAAAGGAGAAAACTAGGAAAATCTGCTCCCTCCAAAAATAGCCCCCCTTTTAAATATATCTCAGGCCGTCCCCCTTATCAATCAGGACTGCCACAACATTATGGGACCCGCCCACCAAGAGGAGAAGCAACAATTCAAAAATTCTATCATTTTTCTGTATCTTTAACCTACCTACTCTTAGACATTGCTGGAATTTCCTTCTTTGAACACACAACGTTTCTAATCTTCATCTCCAACACCATGCTTTGCAATCTCTTTCATTATTTAAACTCTCATCTCTTTTCATCTTTCTCATCCTCACTATATTCCTCATACTATCCTCCTTCACACTAATGTCTTACTCAAACCACCATCACCATCCTAACCTATCTAGAAAACCAAGGATGTTGGTTCGTCAAGTTTGGAAATGAAAGACACCTTTATCTAAGCCATCACCCACTTGTCACAATGACTCACCACCACCACCACCATCAAGAAACACTACTTACTCTATTATCACCAACTCCTTCAAATGAACCAACCTCTCCTCAAACTCAAATATGTCTTCTCCTAGAAACTATGGTGAAAAGTCTCACAAATCAATCATTGATTCTTGGAGACACACTCATTTCTTACCATACTCACCTCCTTTATCTCCAAATCACTCTCTACCTACATCTCCACCAATCTCTCAAATCCTTGATAACACTCCTATGCCACCTCCTCGTCCTAAACTCACCAGACTCAACAATCCTCCTCTTACACCCCATACACTTCTATTCTAAATATTCATGAAAAACGTTTGCATGAACTTCTACACCTTTTAAATCTTCTTGATATCAATATCCAACATGCAATCGAATTAACTTGTCATTCACCTTCTTCTACAACCTACCACAATCACCCTCCTTTTCCTTACCGAAGACAACTTTCAATCAGACTTTTTGTCATTATGTAGCTTGGGTGCTCAAAAAGCATTCAATACTTTAAAAGATGACCCTAACCGAAATTTACACTAAAAAAAAAAATCACTCTAATTGGGCCCCAACTCTTTTCCTTCATCCATCACTACCAACTCTCCTTGAAATATCTTCTTTGAAGTCAAGAATCATCTACTAGTCTACTCTCATTAGATGCCTTAATATCTTATGTCCCTTTATGATTATGTATGCTTGTATTCTCATATATTATCCTTGTGACTATATATGTTTTATTTATGTATTTCAATGAACTTTATTTATGTTTCAAAATGTGTGGATTGAATCTTTAAGATATTTATCATGCTATGTTTGCTTTCACTTGTACCTCTAATCTTGTTTTGTAGCAAACAAAATTTCGTAAGATTTGATCCCTTGGTGCCCCGAACAAAAGGAGGAGCTTACCATCAAGGGGGAGTCTTTAATTCGTCAACTTCTTTCTCTTTACTCAACAAAAATTTAAATGATCATATATAAACCGTAGCTTTCAAACATCCTTTAAACCGAATGGCCTAAACTGGCTTAATCAACGACAAAAATAAACCCACAGCTTAACTAAACCAGAATAAAGAATAACAACATCACCTAAATACGCAGACCAAAGGTCAACTAAACCGAAAACGCGGTTAACTTCAACACAAAACATAGTGCTAAACATCAACTAAACAATATCAGCTGAACTATTACTACTCAACATCAAAACGAGATATACATTAACAGCTGAACCAGAGTACACACTTACTACAATATAAAACAAGAATTATCATATCTAACAAGCGTAACAAAAACACCTTTACTCAACACAACAAGATCCAATGTACCACAATACTTTTACATTCACGAATTCATCACCAAAACCATTGATACATCCTGACCTAAACACCATCAACCGGGACACACTAACGAAACAAACTACTGTAACATCATCTAACTGCCACATCAAACCAAGACATAATCAACTTTCGACGATCAACCTTTTTTGATTCGACAAAAAGGGAGAGAAATGGAATAAAACTCATTAATAATTTTAAACCTTTAATTTTATACTAAATGGTTTAATATATTGTCAACATCAAAAATGGGAGATTGTATAATACAAAGAATATCCAAAAACGTTATTTATTAATTTTTCGACCTCTCCATGTTTTGATAATAACAAAATGTGAAAAACGTTTACTATAAAATTAAACGTTTTAATAAATTTAATAATCAGATAAAATTCCTATTTCTTATGATTAATCCACTTAAGGTTAATGGATAAACAAATCATTAAACAATAGTGACCAAGAAAATAAATTTTGTTCTTAAATTCTTATACTTCCACAAAAATGTTTTTATAAAAATATAAAAACAAATTATTTATTAATTAAAAGAAATGTTTTATTAAAAACATAAAATTTGAATTTCAAATTTTCCCTCCAAAATGGAAGGTTCCATAACAGATACAACCTTCACCACAAAAGGACAAAAAAGGGAGCGGAGTCTAGTGGCGGCCCCCTTATAGGGGCGGCGACCCCCTTATATATAAGGGGCCGCCGGGACCGCCACCAGCAACGGCTACTTTTTTGTCCCCTATAAATACTGGGCCACCCATTTCAAAATCAGACTTCCTCTTGCCAAAAATTCTATCAGATCTAGTTTTCTCTCTTCTTCCTTTCTTTCTAAAACACATATCTTGATCACTAACATACCTTGATTTTGTTTCAAGTGATTAATTCTTTCTTCCTCCATTCTTCACCTTCTAATCAAGTGCAAGAGAAGAACAATCGTATTCTTCTACATACGAATTGTTATCAAGTGATCTTTCTCTCCTTCTTCTTTAAGATAATAACCATTCATTAGATTTAATTTTATGTTGGTTGTATTAATTGGATCAAGTGTAGATCAAGTGTGCTGATGAATAGTTGGATGTGATTTGGATTGTGTGTCAATCCAAGAGTGTAGATCTTGTGAGTGTTTGAAGACTTAGTGAAGTCTTAGATTGGTTCTAGCTAAGATTAGGACTCGACATCTAGCTTAGTGTCGAAAAAGAATGTAAGCGACGTGTAAACGGTTTTCTCCGCCTAAAGGGAGCTTGTTGACATAGTGAAATCTTGAGTGGAGTGCTCGGGAGTGGAGTAGGCAACGAAGAGGTGCTTCAATTGCCGAACCACGATAAATCTGGTGTTCTTGGTTTGATCATTTCTTTCTTTATCTCTTTACTTATTACTTGCATTATTAAATAGTTTAGTTGTGATTCATATTGTTGGTTGATTGACATACATCTCGAATCAAACTATTTCATAAGCAAACTTTTAAAACGCTAATTAACTGGTAAAACTATTCAACCCCCCTTCTAGTTTCTACAGTTTGTTTCTTTTCTCTTCTGCTCTTTTAGCTGTAAAATGCTTTCTTCTTTCTTTTAAGAAGTTGTAAGAAATAATGTAGCCTTTTCTTTCAATAAAAAACTGTTTCTTGTTCTGTGCTTGCAATCTTCAGCAATTGGAAAATCAACATCAATCTTTGCTGTATATCATCCCATATTTCAATTAAGGCAATATTGGCTTCTTTTTCTTTTTCAGCTTTCTCTCTTGAAAGTCTTTCTTCTTCATCAAATTCAACATGTAATTTTAAAGCAACTTCTTTATCAAGCCTGATTAGATCTTTCTTCTTCATAGGCTCCATAGGTTCTATCAATATTCCTTTACCTTTGTCTTGTGATTGTTGTAAAGATATTGTTGGTGTACATTTTGTTATTGTAGATTCACCCAGATCTTGTATAACAACCCCTTTCACCTTGGGTTTTGTGCTCTTCATTTCTATAAGTGCTTGAGCTAAAGTAATTTCACCATCATCATCTTTTTCATTAGCAACTTCTTATTCTGCAACAAACACCTCCTTACCATCTAAAACATTCACATCAAACATCTCTTCATCCACATTTTGAACACTAACCAGGGTAATTTCTTTATTTGCATCAACAACATCAATCCTCCCCTGTTTGGATGCATCCTCACCCAAACTTTCTTCATTATCAGAGGATCCTACCCTTGCTGTTGAACCAACTTTGTATAATCTCTTTAGTCTTAATGAGTTTCTTACCAACATTTTTTTTTTTCTTTTCGAAGCTTTTTGACCCTCCTTTTCAAACTAGCAATTTCATTATGTTGAGAGATCTTTGTCTTCTCCAAATCAAGAACCTTGTTTTGTAAAGTGGTACATATTGCCATCAATTCATCAAGTTTAAGTCTATCCTTATCACTTCAAAGTGTGTTACCTCTTACGAGCAGCGAATCATTGGAATATTTAGATACATTCTCAAACCTAGTTTGAGCAATAGTATCCCCTATAGTTTCTTGGCACCCGAGACTACCACCTGAAGTGGGGGGGGGGGGGGGGGGGGGGGAGTGTCCTAAGAACTTGATTCAATTAGGTGTTTCCTGGATTGGTCTTAATTGATTTTACCAATGTCCTGCTCTGCTTCTAAAGTTAGAACCAGTAAGTGACAGCCCTCACCAAACGTCACCAAACCTCCTTATGAACGAGAAACCTCCATAGCAAACATTCTAAATAGGATCACTAGGCATGAGGTACCTGAGTTCCTTTCTTTTAGCTTCCTAGTTTGTTCTTTTGAGGTTGAGTTAATGATTGAATAATGGTGGGTATGTGATGGGGTTCAGTTGGAATTGCTGAACCTTCACCCAATTGTGATTGGTTTTGTACCACCATTGTTTGAAATAAAGGTGTTACTCTACCAGAGAAACCTTTGCCTACCATTCTCATATTTTCAAAAACCTTTTTAGTGTGAGAGGGTGCAATATAAATTCTCTACAAAAAAAATAGTTTTAAGTTTTATAAAAAATAGCTTTAGTTTTACATTAAGAAAAATCATTTTCACCCTTTTTAGATTTAAAATTTCATTTTTGAGCTTTTATTTTTAAATTTTAAAAATAGGATTTTAATTTTTAAAATAGTTAAAAATAGTTTTCTTAGCTTTTATAATATTTTAGATTTTTCTAAGCTTAAAAATCACTTTTCTTAATTTTTAGTACTTAATTTGCTATTTTTTAGGATTTAATTAGATTAAAATAGTTTTTAATTCATAATAAATTCAAAAATAATCAAAAAAAATGTTTTTCTTTTTCTTAAAAAATTTTTTTGTCCTAATTTAGGTTTAGAAAATTAGTTCGCATTTTTAGGAGTTAATTTAGTGTATTTGCTTATTTGTCGCGTTTTACTTGTTTCTCGTTAATTAGTTTAAGTGTTTAATTGCTTTTAATTGATTGTTGCTTTTATTTAGTAGTAATAGATACTCAAAAATATCTTTTCTCTCATTCAAATCATAATCCAAACTAAAGCAAGGTTTCAATTTCACAAGTCGTTGGGGAAACGACCCGGGTGATCATTTTTCCCGGTTAAATATACGTATTATATATTACATATATCTTTTAGAGTGAGCTTTTCTTAATGGAAACTTTAGGAAAAGTTCTTAATTGATCTTTTGGAATATTATTATATATTTTATAGCGTATATAAAACTAGCAATCAGCTGGTTACACAGGGACATACTCAAGAAGAAGGCATAGACTATGATGATGTTTTTGCCCCTATAGCAAGAATTAAGGCAATAAGGTTGTTCTTAGCCTATGCTTCCTTTATAGGATTTATGGTGTATCAGATGGATATGAAGAGTGCTTTCCTTTATGGTAGGATTGAAGAGGAGGTATATGTGTGTCAACCGCCAGGGTTTGAAGATCCTAACTATCCAGACAAAGTCTATATGATGGTGAAAGCACTTTATGGTTCGCATCAAGCTCCAAGAGCCTGGTATGAAACCTTGTCTAAGTATTTATTAGACATTGGGTTTCACAGAGGAAAGATAGATCAGACCTTGTTTATCAAGAAGCAAAAAGGGGATATTTTGCTTGTACATGTATATGTTGATGATATTATCTTTAGCTCTACAAAGAAGGAGTTGTGTATTGAGTTTAAGAGACTGATGCATGACAAGTTTCAGATGAGTTCTATAGGAGAACTCACTTTCTTCTTAGGGTTGCAAGTAAAGCAGAAAGAAGATGGGATATTTATCAGTCAGGATAAGTATGTAGCTGACATATTAAGGAAGTTTAGTTTCATAGATTTTAGGACAGGTAGCACCCCCATGAATACAAAAAATCATGTGCTTAAGGACTCAGATGGTGATGATGTTGATTTTCATCTCTACAGGTTAATGATTGGATCATTGATGTATCTTACATCATCTAGACCAGACATTATGTTTGCAGTATGTGCATGTGCCAGATTCCAAGTCACACCTAAATTAGGCCTTTGGTATCCTAGAGATTCTTCCTTTGACTTGGTGGCATATTCTGATCGTAACTATGCTGGAGCAAACTTGGATAGGAAATCTACAATAGGAGGTTATCAGTTCCTAGGGTGTAGATTAATATCATGGCAGTGCAAGAAGCAAACCGTGGTTGCCACTTCCTCTACTAAAGCTAAATATGTAGCTGCTGCTAGTTGCTATAGACAAGTACTCTGGATTCAGAATTAAATGATGAATTATAGGTATAATTTTATGCACACCATGATTAATATTGACAATAACAGTACTATATGTATTATTAAGAATCATGTTTTACACTCTAAAACAAAACACATATAGATCAGACATCATTTTATAAGATACTACAATGATAAAAAGTTAATTCAAGTGGTTAAAAAAAACATTGATAACAATTTTGTAGACTTACTTACAAAAGCCTTAGATGTTGGAAGGTTTCAATACTTGGTTGCAAGTATTGGAATGCTAAATCCTTAAGGTTTTAATTTCTTTGTGTCTTTGAAATGTTTTGTAAAGGATTAGTATTGTTAGTTGTATCAATTAGTACTGCTAAGTATAACTAGTACTGTTAATTATACTTAATATTGCTAGTTAAAAATGTTTGTCATAATTAATACTGTTGAGAAGAAAATGCTTTGGATTGTGTATTCTTGGTTTTGGACTAACACTTTCAGGATAAGCAAAGCAGTATGGTTAGATTTGATGATACAAATTGTGAAGTTTGTTAGAAGAAATGCTGCTGATTATTGGAATGCTTAACCTCTGAAGTATTGATTGAGGGGAGGCTAATTGTGTTAATATGCAGTCAAGAATGGATGGAAGGGATTGTAATATCACTTTATGAGACTATGTTGATATAACATCAAGCATAAGTGGGTGAAGGGTCAGGACTACCCACTAATCCCCAATACACATCCACCACTACTTTAACATCTAAACTTGAACCAATCATTATTCCATCTTCATTTCAACCTAAAAAGACCCAAAGACCAAGGAAAGCCAAAAAGGACCATTGAGATATCTTAGTCTAGTGGACCTATTGCCCTAGTTACAGATGAGACTGTCACTAAGGAGTGGGAAGACAGAATGGAAAGGGTTGCCACTACTGCTTCTAGCTTAGAAGCAGAGCAGGCAAGTGGTAACATAATTAGGACCCAATCCATGGCAACACTTAATGAGCCAAGTCCTCAAGGAACTAGTTCAGGTAGTGGTCCCAGGTACCAAGATACCATATTAGGGGTGCAGATGCTCAAACTAGGTTTGAGACTACATCTAAATAGTCCAATGACCCACCTCTCTCAAGAGTTAACACACTTGGAAGTGGGTAGGACAACATGAAACTAAAGGAATTGATGGAACTTTGTACAAAATTGTCTGAATTGGTGAGAAAAAGAAATGAGAGATATAGTGAGCTGAAAAACAGAAAGAGAGCTGTGTGATACCAAACAGAAGAGTTAATTGGTTAGAAAATAATTGAGAAGATATAGAGAAAGAGAGCTTTGAAATCAAAATTGATGATGGAAATGCTTTTTGGAACGAAATTAGAGTTTATGCTGCTAGGCATATCTTACTACTGCTGGGTTAATACTGCTGGGTAAAGTTAATACGGCTGGGCTTAAAGTTAGTATTGTTAGGCTAAACTTAGTACTGCTAGATTACCGTTAGTACTGTTTGGAGTATAATAGATTTTCTTAATTAAATATAGCCGTTGAGATATTTCCGCCAACTACTTCGCTTATAGGTTTCCTTAAATTAGATGATTCATGATCTTTCTTTAAATGCTAAGATTTTTCAAGATAAAGAATCAATTTTATTCAGTCGGTCCAATCAAAACCTTAAGTGTTATCCATATTATCTCAATTGAGTTTCCCGAACTCACATACTCTCATACACGAACACTAATCGAACTTTTCTCAATCAATAATGGCAAATTTGGAATTCGGTGACACACACAACATGGTCGCCTACTTAATGAAACCAGAGGGAAGTGAAGGATTTCATCAGATTGTAGATTTTCTCAATGCAAGTCACATTAGGTATGCTCTTACTGAAAATCCCACTATCTATGTTTCTCTCATCCAACAATTTTGGCAAACTGCTATTGCAAGCACTCTTGATAATGAAGAAATGGAAATATCTGCTACAATAGATGGGAAAGTTAAGATTCTTACTAAGGCATCTGTTAAGAGGCATCTCAAGTTAGAAGATTCTGATGGTATTAGTAATTTGCCTACTACTGAAATTTTTGAACAACTTGCTGTTATGGGGTATGTGTCCAATTCTGACAAATTAACCTTTCAAAAGGGACACTTTTCCCCTCAATGGAGATTTTTGATCCATACCATCCTTCATTGTTTAAGTTTTAAGAAAACTGTTTGGGAACAATTTAGTAGCAATATAGCAACTGCTATCATTTGCTTGGCCATAAACATAACTTTTAATTTTTCTAAATTGATTTTTGATGGTATGGTGAAAAACTTGGATAGTAAAAACAAATTTTTAATGTATCTAATATTTATTCAAGTGTTTTTGAACAAGCACAAGAGACTGCTTCAACCTCACACAAGACTTTATATTGCTCCTACACTCACTCAAAAACTTTTTAGAAATATGAAGAGGACTTCTAAGGGTTATACTGGGGTGGACATTCCATTGTTTCCAACAATGCTTATTCATGGCCCAATTTTTCAGGGTGAAGGATCAACAGTCCAATTTGACTCCCATCACACACCCACAGGTGCTTCATTAACCTCACAACCACATCTTTCACCAACACTTAGGAGTTCTATCAGACAAGAAACTGAGGTTCCTCGACCGAGTTCTCCTCTTCACACGAATGTAGCAGATGAAGCTGCATCCATTGGTGTGGATGTAACACCCCCAAAAATGTGTCACAGCAGAAATGTGTCTGGGGGCGTTACTTCATAATACACAGTGCTAGATACAAGAGAACGACCTCTAAATGTGTCGTTTGAAAAGTAATCTTATTGATTTCCTTAAAATTGATATAACATTTGTCCTATAATTGCATCACAATGAAAAGCTTGAAAACAACCCAACGAGATTTGATCATTTGTATGTAAGTAGTAATCCATGAATAAAATCTTGTCAAATTTAGACTCTAGTGCACATCAAATAATCCAAGCATCTAATTCACCTGAGAAAAACATGCTTAAAAAGTGTCAACATAAAGTTGGTGAGTTCATATGTTTTGATGTGGAAGAAGATTTGGAGGATCCTTCTAAACAGGGGAGGAAGATAGCTGAAATTGATGAAGAGCCTGATATTTCTGTGGTACAACATGATGCAGAGGTTCAAGGGAGGCATGAGCATGAGATGGAGCCTGATTTTGAGTTCACTACAACTGCGAAGAAAGTTTATACTAGCTAAAAAAGAAGTTTGGTACTGCTGAAGTCCAGTTACTCAAACTAGCTGGTGCATCAGTTAGTACTACTGGTACTAGTTCAGCCAAAGACAATAATAAAGCTATAATGGAGGAAGCTGAAACTATTCAGACCAAGACAAAGTTGCAGCTAGAACAAGAAAGACTTATTTATAAAAGAAGGCTCTAAGTTCAGACAGAAAATTGGATGAAGAAGAAAAGGCAGAGGAATTGACAAGTACAAGAAGAAGCAAGCTCATTCATTATTGAAAGAATAGGATGACAATTAAGCTAGAGTTTAAAGTTTGATGATGAAGAGTTTTGCAAAACAGATTACATCAGAGGAAAGAGAAAGTAACTCTGAAGCTGAAAAAGAACGATTGCTGGCTGAGCTTATCATGAGAGAAAGAAATACTTTGTTGAACAAAGAGCTGAAGAAAAGAGCAACAAGCCACCTCACACAAGCTCAACAGAGTCTTACATTCCTCAATATATCAAGAACAAATGGAAGTCATACACTGAAGCATTGAAGAGTTATTCTTATTGATGAATCAAGAATCGTTTGAAACAACAAGAGGAAGTACATACATTTGTTCTAATGGAGAGTGAAAGTGAAAGAGAAATTCTGAGTTTGGGCAACGGGAAGGGTTTTCTAAAAGAGATCAGAAGAATAACATTTCAGAAAGTTCAAAGAGACAAAAACTGCTTGAAAGCACGGAACAGTTGAAGAAACCAAAGGATAAAGAATGAAGAGAACGTCACAAGAAGAAACAACAAATGATGTTAGATATTTCTAGAGAAGTGAAAGAATGTTGAAGCCTACAACCAAGTATCCTATAATTGATTGGGAGATTTACTCTAAAGGAGCTAGAAAGTACTGGAAGATCATCAGAGTTGGTAATCATACTGAGGTATATCAATTCTTTGATGATATGCTAAAATTATTTGACAGAGAAGAATTAGTGAAGCTGTGAGTCCTAGTAAAAGAGAATTCAATAAACAAGAAATCACATGAAGCCAACAAAATACAAAGGAAATAGAATTATCGATATGAGTTAAACAGACTGTTTGATCTGATGCTGATGATGAGTTTTTTAATGGAAGTCTCAAAAACATATTTTTGATGTAACATGGAGACTGTATGATACATGTGGAGTACATCATGTATCTACAGAGGATGGAATGGATATCTACATGCTGGTTGAAAGGGAATATCCTTTGTCAAGAGGTGTTCTTACACAAATGTATTGAAAAACTCTGTCGGAACAGATACGGAAATGATAATATGAACTACTTAGAATATTCAAGCAGTAAAGAAACAAAAAGCTGAAGTGTTTGAAATAATCCTCTCAGAAAACTAGGTGTTAATTCAAGAAACTTAGATATGGAGTAAATCACAAGTTAGGGAGGAGTTGGAATTTAAACTTACTTATCCTTAGTCTGTCAAGCCAAAGACTTTGTACAGCTTAAAGTTACAACCAGCTAGAAACTAACTAGTTAGTAAGCTAAGAAAGAAAGAGTTAGTACTTTATTAGCCAATACCTAATTTAACACTGCTAAGAAGACTTAAGACAGCTGCCTGATGACTGCTAAATGATAAAGAAGTGTGAAAGTGATAATTTGGACTTATTTCAGAGTGTTATTCTATTTATTAGAAAGAAACTATAAGTTTAACATTATAGAAGATTTGTAGTTATCTTGTAAAGAACTCCTTAGTGTATAAAAGGAGATCCTAGGTTATGGTTTTACATACACAATAGTCATAGACATTTTGATACATAGCTTCAAGGTTGTAAACCCTAGTACTACACAGAGTACTCGTATTATTCATAATAATATTGGAGCTTTTCAGTTATATCATTGTTCTTAAAGTTTACTGTTTCATTAATATTCTTCTAAGTATTAAAGAGTAGATTCCGCATACTCTTTAGTATTCACAAAGTTTCAACCATAGTTGTTTTGAATTTATCCAAAGTATCTTAATCTTTACAAGCTAAAGAATAGATCTTAAGTTGGGATCAATAAAAATGGCCTGAAATAGCCGAAATGTTGGCTTATTTCCCCGGCCAGAAAGCACATGACCGGCCAGAAGTAGGGACACGCGTATTTAAACTAAAGCTAACTGAGCTCTTAGATGACCTGACAAAAAAACACATGTTTGGCCAATCTGAGGCAGGTAGTATAACCAACATCAACCTCTCAAATAACTTATTGTCCTCAGTACAGTTAAGATATAGCTAAAACTATTATTACATTGATCTTGCAGTTGTATATGTCATAGAATTCTAGAAGCGAGGCCTACCATACGCACATATCCTCCTCTGGCTTGAAGAGCACTCGAAATGCAGGACGCCTAGTGAAATAGATGATATAATTTATGTTGAACTTCCATCTCCAACAGATGATCCCGCCGGCTATAAAGTGGTGAGTATATGCTACATGGCCCATGTGGAAAAGACGCGAGATACGCAGCATGCACAAATGACGGTAAATGTTTAAAACATTTTCCAAAGCCTTTCTTGGCCGAAACGTTCCTTGATGAAGAAGGATACCCGCATTATCGTCGAAGGGATAACAAGGTGACTATCAAAAAAGGAAAATTCACATACGATAATAAGCATGTAGTCCCTCATAATCGTTATCTGCTGCTGAAATACAACGCACATATTAACGTAGAATGGTGCAACAGATCAAAGGCTATAATATACTTATTTAAGTATTTAAACAAAGGCCCAGATAGGGCGACCATTGTTATCCAAGAAAATGTCAAAAATGGCAACACTTTGACAACCGAGCACGTTTCAAAAGTAGATGAAATAAAAAACTATCTCAACTGTTGTTTTTTAGCTCCATGTGAGGCAGTGTGGCGCCTCTTTTCATTTGATATCCACTACTCATATCCAACGGTCATGTAGCTTAGTTTCCATTTGCCTAACCAAAACACAATAACATTGCGTGATTCTAAAAACTTGCCTGCTCTACTACAAAGGGAAGGTATCGATGTCAAAATGTTCACAGATTGGTTTGAATTGAATAAGCATGACCCCGCAGCAAGAACACATACCTATGCTGATATTCCAAAACACTATGTTTGGCATGAGCAAAAAAAACTATGGCTACCCAGAAAACAGAGAAAGTGCATCGACATAATTGTTTATTCAATCCCCGCTTCCGGGGAGCGATACTATCTTAGAATGCTGCTTAATGTAGTTAGGGGAGTCACCGGTTTTGAACACCTAATGACGGTAAACCACAGGCTGTATGCAACATTCAAGGAAGTCTGTTTTGCATATGGCCTTCTAAACGATGATAGGGAATGGACCAAGGCTCTTTCAGAAGCAAGTCTGTGGGCATTAGGACCACAACTGCATGACATATTCATTACAATGTTGTTATTCTGTGATGTAGCCAGGCCACTGAAACTATGGGAAACAAACTGGCAGGCTTTATCCGAGAATATACTACATAAAAAATGGAAACTTTATAAGTATCCTGAGTTACAACTGATGGATGAATAGATCCGCAACTATTGTCTAATAGAAATACAAGAGTTGTTACGCAGATTTGGTAGATCCTTAACAGACTTCAAGGATTTGCCACAGCCTAATCCAAACTTGCTAACAAACATGGACAATCGATTGATCCGGGAGGCATTGGATTTTGATATAAAAAAAGCATGGTTGAACATGAACAGCTACATGCACTCTTAAATCCCGAACATCGATTGATCTATGAAGACATTGTTCAATCAGTCCATCAAAAAAGGCAACTTTTATTTTATTTACGGACCGGGATGGACCGGAAAGACTTTTTTATACCAGACTATAATCTCAAGGTTAAGATCAGAGCGAAGGATTGTACTTGCAGTTGCTTCTTCAGGTATGTTATTCCTTAAAAACTACCTACTTTATTATAGACTTGCACCATACATCCCAAGAATCATTGCAATTGATAAATAATTAACAACGTACGCATTTGTCTTAACAATTATAGGAATTGCTCCTCTCAGCGGGCAGGACCGCTCATAGCAGGTTCATTATTCCACTCGAACTAATGGATAATAGCACATGCGGAATAAAACAAAACACACAGTTAGCAGAGCTAATGTAGGAAGTGCATCTTATAATTTGGGATGAAGCCCCAATGACTCAACCCTATGCTTTGAGGTCTTAGACATAACGTTGAGAGATATATTGGGGTTCAAAAACACGGAAAAAAGGAACCAAACTTTTAGGGGCATGACCGTCTTGCTCGGAGGTGACTTCAGACAGATCCTACCAGTCATTCCATAGGCAAAAAGACCAGAGATAGTCTAGGCTTGCATAAACATATCAGAATTGTGGAATTATTGTAGGGTTTTCACACTAACACGCAGCATGAGGGTGAATGAGTATTGTGCAAATGGAGAGATTGATACTTCGAAACAAGAATTCAACCGCTAGTTATAGCCTTAGTGATGCACTTTACAAGCAAGAGAAAAAGAACGGGTAATATGACCAACATGGATTGATATCCCCGAAAAATTCCTAATAAAAACCTGGGATTCTCCAATTTAGTATATTGTCACTGAAACATACCTGAATTTTACATCGAGGCAAACTGACGATGAATACCTAAAAGAGAGGGCAATTCTAACTCCAAGGAATGATGATGCCGAAGCAATCAATGAGTTTATGTTTAAACAATTATCGGGGGAACCTGCCACCTACTATAGTGTCGATGAAATCTGTAAGGCCTCGACAGATAATATAGATCAGCATCAACTATACCCTATCGAGTTCTTAAATTCATTAATATTCCCCGGTATGACCAACCTTACATGCCTTGTTTAAAAAAAGAACTAGTCCCCCCAATCATCATGCTCATACGAAATGTCAATCCAAGCCAAGGCCTATGCAATGGAACTAGATTGATCATCACTGATCTGGGTCAATTTGTTATTCGCGCAAAAATACTAACTGGCTCACATATTGGCGAAGAAGTTCAAATACACAGGATCATACTCACATCAACTCAGTCAAAATGCCTTATTGTGTGATGACGAAGAACAGTAACACCCCGTCAAACACACTCTACAGCTACGGTAATACCATTAACAAAAGCCATGGACAGTCGCTGAATTATGTAGGACTATATTTACCAAACCCCGTATTCAGCCATGGTCAACTTTACGTGGCTCTATCTAGAGTGACAAGTCCTAAAGGGCTAAAAATCTTAATGATAGAAGACGCAGACAATGAACTCAAATACTGTACCTGAAATATTGTATACAGGGAGACATTCAACAACCTATGTTAACTAATCTACTTATACTTTGCTTATACATTACAGTTGCCCATTTTTCTGATTTACTTATATCAAGATTTATGGCATATCTAGCGAACACAAACTGACAACTAACTTATACAGTGCATTGATTTTACACAATTGTAACCACATTCAACTAATCATTAACTTCATTCAAACTAGAAAATTACATGCTCATCATCTGAAATCTTAACATCCAACTATTTCAACAGCATAGTCTCATTTTATTGAAATTAAAAACACCAAAATTCCTAAACATCATCCAAACCAAACATCCACATTATTCAGACAAGACGAAACTGACAACCCCTAAGCAACAAACCACAAAGAAATCAAGAATCCAAACAAAAACCTACACCTTCTCTTCCACATCAGCCAAATAACCATCCTTAAGATCCACCCCAACCTGAGCACGAGCTAATAATTGTTCCAAAAGACCAAGCGTCACAGAATCACGGGCAACAATCTCTTTCATGTTCTCAAAAGCCCTCACTGCATTTCCCTGCTCTCCGAGTCCCTCCAACTCAGCTGCCAGCCTATGCTTCTTACTTAATGACACACGAAGTGAACAACAAAGCTCACGTATTAATGCTGCAAAAGATGCCTCTTCCTTACGGGCTTGGTCAAACGCCACCCTCATCTTATCGGGCAACCAAGGAGATTCAACAACTTCGCCTAACTTATCCAATATAAAAAAGGGACCCATAGATAACAAACACAAATAAACCAACACAGATATAAGAATGATAAAACATACTACAACACAATTCAGCTTTAAATAGGAAAACTTCAAGCCCTTAAATCTTCCAAATAGAAACTCAGAAGGCATTATAATCATTAAAATAGCATTTAAGCCATGGTTATAAATGAGATAAAAAAAACTAAAAATTTTTTGTAACTCCAATGGCAGTTACAGGCCCCAATACATTTCATTCAAATCCCAAACCAAACACTACTGACATTTGAAACAAAAAACTACAAGAATACATATGTGACAACCGTCAATTTTCGAAACCTTAAATAACTATGTTACCCTTTACTTTTCGAGTTTGACTTGACTTTTGACCGTTTGACCTTTTTATCGTCAAAAAAAAAAATTAAAAAAATTTCGTGTAACCGATAATTTTCCAAAATTTATTTTAATAATAAATCATAATTATTAGTACATAATTCTCAAAAAAAAAATTATTATTTTATTTCAAACCTGGTTGGCTCGAAAGCGACAACAACGTGTACCGACACGAGACTAATGAAATTTTAATTATTTATCGAAATTTATTTAAATAAAAATATTTAATAAATTATCTTACATTTTATTTAAAAGCGTTGTTGAAAAACGCAAACTTTTAAATTAAGAATTAAATTTTTCGGACAAATCATAAGAACTATTACTCCATAAATAATAAACAAATTTAAATGAACGTTAACAAAAATAATTTACGAAATATAGTCGTGAAAATACTGACTCATTTTCACAGGAAAAATAATTTATAAAAATGGCGTAAATTTCGCTTTTTAAATCATCGTTAACATCGACACACGACCCGAACCGTTATTTAACAAAAATACCCAAAGTTTTCACTCTAGTCCCTCTATTATATTTTCAATTACAAAAACGACTTATATACCTTTCATTTACTTTTAAAACTTATATATATATATATATATATATATATATATAAAAATTTAACTAAATTTTTTCATTATAACAAATTTCAAAACACACACAACTCAAAAACCCTCTCCCCTCTCTCTCCAATCTCCGGCCAGCTGCCGCCGGAAAAACTTTTCCGGCGGATTTTTCCGGCGATCCTCCATCTTCTCCGGCGAGTATTTTCACACCATCCTCTCCACCATCTCGACGCTACCTTATGCCGCCATTAACCTCATCACCACTCCGCCAACATCACCTCATCACCGTCTCCATCCCACCACCGCAACACCACCACAAACTAGATCCACCATCTTCAGCCGATGCATGCCACCACAACCATCTCCACCTTCGTCACAGCCGCCATACACCATCACAAGCATCCAAAGATCTCTTTTTCTTACCTCGTTTTCCGTGCATGGTGGTTACATCGATTGTAAAATGGGTTATTTAATTTAGGGGTTGATTTGGTCATGGTTTATGTCAAATAGGGGCTGTCCGCCGCCAAACCACCATCGTGGTGGCGGTCGGACGACGGTACAGCCACCACAGCCGCACCATGTGGTGTCGGGCTGTGGCGGCGTAACCCCTCGGGGTGTCTCGCGGTGCTCAGCTGCTTAACGCCACCGCTGTGGCGGCGGCCAAGCCGGCTGCGGCCACCACAGCCGCACCATGGTGGTGTCGGGCTTGTGGTGGTGATTCCCCTTTTTGTTAATTTTATTTCTTATAATTTATTTCCGGTTATTTGTTGATTTTCCGATGTAAAAACACGGCTTAAATGAGCGTTTGGAATTGCATATAAATATGCCATTAGGGGCGTTTGGATTTGTAGATAACAACCCATATGGGGGTGTTTGGATCTGAGTTTATGACTTATTAAGGGTGTTTGGGACAGTAGCCCCTAAATAAGGGTGCGTTTGGTTTTACATGGAAATTATTATTGTGGTAAACTTAGATAGTTACAAATTTTGAGACAAAAACAATATTGTGGTATTGATTGATAAAAGTGGGGAAAGTATGTATATTTTTTATACATGGAAACGTGTATAAACGAGGAAGTCATGCCGAAATTTCTAAAAATCTATATACTTATTAAATTTTTTCTCTAAACTTCTAGTATCATAAAAATCCAATAAAAGAAAAGTTTACATCTTTATATATTTATCACTTAATAAATATACAATAGACTCAAGTGAATAATCGATAATTATACTCTTACAAACGATATAACTATTTTAATTAAAATCGTCAAGAAAATGAAACATTAAACTTATAATATATTATTTTAATAAGTCATCAACTAAAATATTAATATTAAACTTTATAAAAAAATTTAAAGACATTAATTGTCTAACTTGGAACCTTAAAACGTATGTTTCACTTTATAAATAATCTTATGAATTCTTTAGTAATTTTCGAAGCGTCTACGAATAATATTGTTTAAATTAAATCTCTCGCTTTTCTTAAGTATATAATAATAATGAATTGAAAAATAATTGGCAAACCTAAATAAAAGCACTTTCGAAAAATTAGCCTTGGATATAGTAATTCCCGTCATGAATGATACGCGTACCGTTATCATATGTAATGTATGATATGAAAATTCAACATAACAACTTTGTTTTTGTCATTTTGTTTATTTATTTTGGTGCCCAACGACCGAAATGTTATAATTTTATAAATTGAGTACCTTTTTATTTTTGAGTCGTGTCGATTAACTACCAAACGGAAAAACCTCCAAAACTTATACCTCCCTAAATGAATGAAGCATTAACCGTTAGGATTAATTTGCAACTATCCGCGATCGCAAGACAAGATAATTCATGACTGCCAACGTGGTTATTAAATATTCGATATGTGCTTAGAACAGGTGAGTTCATATCCTCGCAATTTAAAATTCTTTATATTTTTAAAAACCCGCGATGGATATACGAGGCCTTGTAATTAGAAAATCGAACACAGTTGATTATTATGTGAACGTTGCTATGAGTGTATTGTTGTGCCCTTTCTTCATGAACCGTCCTCACAACGCTACCGTGAACGCTGATGCACAAATAAGGATCTATTTTGGCCTAACGACCTGTCTGGCCTGTGTTCCTTGCGAGGCATACAGGGACATATTGTAATTTTAGTATTGGGATAGTTGTAGCACTATCACTCCAGGTTGGCACATGATAAGTTCGTTACGTGTCTCTAGCATCGTTTGATTGTTCTAGACTAAATGTTTTGCTATCTCGGTTCAAATGATTGTTTATAAACTCTAATGAATTCACTCAACGTTTTCGTATGACGTTCTAAGCAGGTTTATCACAGGTATATTCTTGCAAGCTTGGATGGGATGGAATGCGGATATCAAAGGACTGGACATGGTGAACTTGCACATATGATAAAAATGTTTTCTTTTTAAAGAAACTTTAAACATGTTTGTGGATTATTTTGCAATAGTTTTATAAAGAATTGGGACCTTGTAAACTCTGATCTTTTTAAATAAAAATTGAATGTAGTTTACCTGTACTCGTGAGGCTTAAATTATGAATTAGCACCCCAATGTTGAATTCCTGCTGCGTTGTAAATCGGGTGACACAGATTGGTAACAAAGGAGCACGAGTCATAAGCGAACTAGGTCTTTTTCAAAACTGGACTAGACTGTTTGGAAAAAAAAAAAACACGATTCGTTCACACATGTCCTATCCGCGCAGCCCAATCCTAGGCCCTGAAGTCCTTAAGTGCTTGTTGCAAGAGCCTTGTTTGTATACTTTATACCAAGCGTGCGGTATAAAAAGTAATTATATATGTATGTGTATATATATACACGATATCCGTTCTAACACCGTCTAACCGCTATATAAAAAAAAAATATATATATATATATGATTATAAATATATGCCTTTCATCATTCGCGTACCCGCCGTACATTCGAGTTGTACTATTTGATATATATGTAATTGGGCACCATATGATATGAATGATAAATCTCGTATAAGAGCAATAAATACAATTTACTATGTCAATGTTATATAGATTTGAGGCTATTGTTAGAATTTGGGTTGTGTTTCGAGCCGCGATTCAAGGAATCAAATAGCTAATGGAACAAAGGAATATAGGCAAACTATTTCTACTTCATCTTGCTTGGTAAATCAAGGTGTAGTAAATCATATTACTAGTATAATCTATGTTTTCACGATTTAATTCGTTATTGATAAAAGCTTGTGATGAAATCCGTCGAGAACTTGCGTAGATTAGATTAAAAGTGTTATTGAGAAAAAAAAAAATTAAACGATTTCAATATCGTGTATAAGTAAGTTTTAACTTGATATGAATTGATTTTTGGATCAAAATAAACTTTTGGCGCGTTTTGTAACACGCGGCTTTGAGCAAAAATTTAACACCTGACTCCGTATTTCAAATGCCTGATAGTTTTGTAAAAGCTATTTAATATAAAAATAAGATCAAGTTTATTTTTGCAACCATTTTGATATAAAATGAAGCTCTTAACTCATTGTAACGAAGGAACTGGAACAAAATCGAAATATACACTTTAAGCAAAAAAAAAAATGTCAAACACTTGAAATAATTATTAACAGCTACAAAATTTAAAGAAGCGCTCGAGTCACTTTCGAAACATTTTTTGCCTATCCGGCAAAACACTAAGTTGTTCGAACGTCTTTACTTTGTCCGCAGGCTCGTTAATTTTAAAATCGCTTGATAATGGGCAACAATGAAAGACAAAACATTTTACAAAAAATAGTTTTCAGCATAATTATAGTAAGAAGCATTTTGACAATTTCTATTCGAGATTCAAAATCTCGACTAAACTAAAAAGTTGTTCGAAACCAATGTTTTACAGAAATCTCTAGAGTCCGAGTCATGAAAAGGAATATAGACGGGGCAGATTTTGAGAAAAAAATACATAAAGACTTATTAAAAGTCAAACGTTGAAGTTTAAAATGGTACAATTGTACTAATTTGAATCTTGTTGTATAATTATAAAAATAACAAACTCTCATTATTCTTACTAAATACGTTTATAGTATATAAGGAATGGATGTTATGATTATATCGATTACGGTAATCCGATAACCGGGCCTATTAAAAATAGTAATTTCTTGAAATGGTCGCTTTTAACAATAATATCAGTGAATATTAATTAGAACGCAGCAAGTGGAATTTTTCATCGGCATTGCATACTTATAACATTTTAACAAGGAATATAAGAGATACGAGAGTAAAGTATCGAACGATCATACATTTTTATTATTACTTCTGATTACGCAACACTATTATAGGTCTGTTAAGGTCGAGCACATGGGCTGGATAGATACCTTACATCCTAGTGAGGGCCAATTCCAGTATCGATTAAATCGTTCCCATTTTTCTCTCATTCGATGCCTCGATTCTTGACTTACTACTTCTAGTACTTCTATGATCCTTGATTCCAAACCACCTTAAAGTCTTTTATGAACAATTTAATTCTAAACAATCTATAAGTAATATATGAAATGATTGTAAATCAAACTAAAAACCAAATTGTGTCAATTTTCATAAGAAGAACAAAGAGCAAAAATTTTTTTTCCCAAAAATGAATGAACAATAGTTGAGGTGTTTATCAAAACGAAGGTAAAAATATTTTCTCATTTCTATGTCAAATAATATACTTATTTTCAAGAATAGGTCAAAAACTTTTATCATCATATATGGTGTGTAATAATCGAAAAAGGTTCTTTTGACGAGGACGGATATGACATCGCTTGGTTCTCTCAATTATGCATAGCCATAGTTAACTAGTATGGCATAAATTCAGGAAAGCCACGAGGTGTCGGATCATCGTCGCCTTAAACTAGTTGTTTTTGGATAAATGTTAGGTAGAACACTTCCAATGGCGATCCTTATGCAAGTCATCCTATTCGATCGATTTTCGTAAAACAAGCCTGACTTAACATATGCTTCCTTGAAATCTTTTCTATCGATGAGTCTGCCATTAGAAAGTCACCAAGACCGAGTAATTCAAAAATATTTTGTGTGACACGTGTAACAGTGAGAAATCCCACCAAGTCACAATGTTTGTGATGACAAACCAAGAAACCAGATACCGACAACTGAGAAGAAATTTAACAAGAACAAAGACTGCAAGTGGATGAAAGCCGAATTCGAGTAACTACGATACCAATGAAAAAGACTTCTCTCTACATAAAAATGTACCTTACGTTATTTTTTCCCCTACGCTCTTTCAGAAATGTCAATCGACGTCTATAGAGGAAAGTTCTTTTACATCAAACTGTGAATCATTCCTGTTGAATACCCGTAAATCGAGAAGAAACCTTCTACCTCGAAACTATAATGTGTTCGGTATCTAATGTTACGAACGAATCCCACACAAGCTTGATTGTGGATTCGAGGATGTTTGATTGTTCATGTTCTGCCTTGGTAACTCGGATAGCCATGTATGGTGGTGACTCGGATACCAACGTGGATCACACAGGATGGCTCAAAAGAGAGCTTCGGCGCAAGAGCCAAGCACAATGCTGATCCTACCGAACGATAATGATGTCATCCGGTCATCAATTTTCCGTAGGGAATAAACGGTACGCGAAGGACATTTGGAGTTTGCCGATTCGTGCGGTAATAAAAGACAATCCCTTTGTCATCTCTGTTTAATCAGTGAGAGTCTTGTGCTTGACTCGATCCCCCTTTGATCATCGATTAATCAACCGACGGATAGCCATAGTTATGAAAAAAATATGTGCAAAATTTATTGCTTAGTTATTGATTTATGTGAAATGTGATTTAGTCGAGAGGTCGAAACGATTGTAGCGCGCTCGAGGCAGCATTAGTGAAAATGACGTTCCGACGTCGTGGTAAACGCGTACCCTGATTTTAACCCGAGCAACTCGTATAAAGACACGGACAAGGGCCTCGACGCTCGTATGAAAGACACGAGACGGAGTCGGGTATGAGCGGTCCGTGATAGGTGTGCGAGCTCGAAATCCTCGTTGGCACCAATCCGGGTGAAACGATCAGGCTTGGTGGCAAACCGTGAAGAATGCTCGACAGTATGGTTTAATGTGAGCATACTTGACTCCATTTTATTGGTTAGGGATCCATTGCAGTAAAGCCTTGAGCACCTCCCTGATTTCATAATACTATAATCTCTGTTTGGAGGTCATAATCCTTGTATCACCCTGTAATCCCAGTTGGTTGCATCCGTGTGTGAGCACCTACTATGATAAAAATCTTTTTTGGAAATGCATCCATGGCTTATCCAGGCCTTGTGAACATCCTATAACAAAAAAAAACTTTTCTTGGCTAGATTTAGCCGAATTAAGTTGAAGATTGTCGTTAATCATGGCTTGACTATTTAGTAAGCATGGGTTAACGTGATTGAACTGATTGATTGGCATGGTTTGGCTATTTAGCAAGCATGTCATTATGTGATTATATGTGCTTAATGATAAGTACCATCGATTCGATTTAATGCCGAAGGCTTCGATAAAGTTATGTATACTCCAAGAAATTACCCGCTCCAATGCGCTCCTCTTCAATTTTGCATTGTTTTTGACGGTTAAGCGAGCATGCAATTATGTGATTGTATACGCTTAATGATAAGCCCTTGTAGGATGAGAATAATGTGTAACACCTTCAAAAGTAGTCTATCTGATATACTCTCTATCTCTCTCGATCTCTAATATAGTATGTAGTAGATGACGGGGTGTGATCCCGTGTGGGTGATCGAGTGGCCCGTTGTGTTCCAATAGTTGTGTTTTGTGAAATGTGACGATTGGCACAGGTCGGAGAAATTTTGAATTGATTTCGCTTCAAAAATTTCCCTAAATGTGCCCGAGTCGTAGTGACCATAGAATGAGTATAGCATGAGAATTCATTCGAGAATGTCATCTTCCACCCATTGCAAGTAAAAATTGGGACGAGAATAAATGATAAACAAGCGTCGGACTCGCTTCCTAACGGAGGAGGAGAATGTGACAAACGTCAATTTTCGAAACCTTAAATAACTATTTTTACCCTTTACTTTTCGAAGTTGAACTTGAATTTTGACCGTTTGACCTTTTTACGTCCAAACAAAAAAAAAAAGTTTCGCGAAACCGATAATTATCCAATATTTTAATAATAAATCATAATTAATAGTACATATTCTCAAATTTTTTTTTATTATTTATTCAAACCTGGTTGCTCAAAGCGACAACAAACGCGTACCCGACACGAGACTAATAAAATTTTATTTATTTATCGAAATTTATTTAATAAAAATATTTAATAAATTATCTTACATTTTATTTAAAAGCGTTGGTTGAAAACGCAAACATTTAAATTAAGTTTATTTTCGGACAAAGTCTAAAACTATTACTCCATAAAAAAGCAACAAATTTAATAAATGAACGTTTTACAAAATTTTACGAAATATAGTCGTGAAAATACTCATTTTCATAGTAAACATAATTGAAAAACGATGGCGTAAGATTCCGTCTTTTTTAAATCATACCTTTGAACATCGAACCAAACAAGATCCAACGTTATTAACAAAAATCTACCAAAAGTCACTCAAGTCCCCTCTAATCATATTTCAAATACAAACCCTAAAGAATAATAATATACTTTCATTTACTTTTAAAACTTTTATATATATATAAAAATTTAACTAAATTTTTTCAGTATAACCAAATTCAAAACGACATAGAAACCCAACCAACTCAAAAACCCTCTCCCTTCTCTCTTCAACCGCCGGCCAGCCGCCGCCGCCGGAAAAACTTTTCCGGCGGATTTTTCCGGCGTTCCTCCATCTTCTCCGGCGAGTATTTTCACACCATCCTCTCCACCATCTCGACGCTACCTTATGCCGCCATTAACCTCATCATCACTCCGCCAACATCACCTCATCACCGTCTCCATCCCACCACCGCAACACCACCACAAACTAGATCCACATCTCATCCGAGCAGTGCCGCCCACAACTCTCCACCTTTCGTCAACAGCCGCCATGAACACCATCACAAGCATCCAAATATCTCTGTTTCTTACCTCGTTTTCCGTGCATGGTGGTTTCATCGATTGTAAAATGGGTTATTTAATTTAGGGGTTGATTTGGTCATGGTTTATGTCAAATAGGGCCTGTCCGCCGCCAAACCACCATCGTGGTGGCGGTCGGACGACGGTCAAGAAAATGAAACATTAACTTATAATATATTATTTTATAAGTCACAACTAAAATATTAATATAAACTTTTATAAAAATTTTAAAAGACATTAATTGTCTAACTTGGAACCTTAAAACGTATGTTCACGTTTATTAAATAAATCTTTAATGAATTCTTTAGTAATTTTTGAATGCGTTTCGAATAATATTGTTTAAATTAAATCTCTCGCTTTTCTATGTATATAATAATAAAGTTGAAAATGAATTGGCATACCTTAAAAATGCACTATCGAATATTGCCTTTTTGGTTATGTAATTCTCGTCATGAATTATACGCGTGCCGTTTCATATGTAATGTATATATAATATACATTACATACTTGTTTTGTCATTTTGTTTTCTTTTATTGGCCAACGCCCGATAATGTTATAATTTTAAATTGAGTCTTTTATTTTTTGAGATCCGTGTCGATGTAACTATCCGCATCGAAAAACCCAAACTTATACCTCCCTAAATGAATGGAGCATTACCGTTAGGATTAATTGCAACTTCGCGATCGCACAAGATGTTCATTGACGCCACGTGGTTATTAGATTATTCGATTAATGCTTAGACAAGGTAGGTTCATAGCCTCGCAATTAATTCTTTTAATTTTTAAAAAACCCGCGAGAGAGGATACATGCTTGTATTAGAAAAACGAACACAGGGTGATTTTAATTATGTGAATACTTTGCTATGAGTGTAATTTGGGCCTTTCCTTCATGAACCCGTCATCACCGCTAACCGGTTAACGCTGATGCAATAATTATAGATCAATTTTGGCCTAACGACCTGTCTGTGCGTGTGTTTCCTTGCGAGGGCATACAGGGACCTATTGTATATATATGGGAGTGTGTAGCAACTATCACTCCAGGTTGGGCACATGGTTAAGGTTCGGTTCGTGGCTCTTGCATCGTTGTGATTGTTATATGAACTAAATGTTTTGCTATGCTTGTGTTCAAAATAATTGTTTATAAACTCTATGAATTCACTCAACATTTTTGTTAACGTTTTAGCATGTTTATCTCAGGTATATTCTTGCTAGCTTGGATGGGATGGAATGCGGATATCAAAAGACGTGAACTTGGTGAACTTTGTACACACGATAAAATGTTTTCTTTTAAAGAAACTTAATCATATTGTGGTTTATTTTGAAACGGGTTTTTATAAAGTTTATTGGGACCTTGTAACTCTGATCTTTTTTTTATAGAAATTGAATGTCGCTTACCATGACTCGTGAGCTTATATTATGATGTAGCACCTAAATGTTGTATTTCGCTGCGTTGTAAATTTAGGGGTGTTACAGATTAGTATCAGAGCACGAGTCATAGCGAACTAGGTCTTTTTTCAAAACCTGGACTATGACTGTTTTTGAAAAAATTTCACAAGTCGTTCACCGATGTCCGATATCCACGCTCGCAATCCTTCCCGAACCTTTATGTGCTTTGTGCTAGGCCTTTGATTGTATACTTTATACCAAGCGTGTGGTATAAATAGTCTAACTGCTTTTGCAGATACTGACCATGTAGGTTGCCAAGTTTCAAGGAAATGTACATCGGGTGTGCATGATTTTTTTAGGTGAAAAGCTTGTTAGCTGTGTTCATCTAAGAAAGTACTGTTCGGCATCTCTACAACTGAGTTATATTCTCTTTGTCGGTTTTTGTGCACGTATTTTGGATGCGGTCTAAGTTAAAAAACTAACTAGGATTTGATTTACAACAAGATTCTTTGTACTATTTCTCCCAGAGTGCTCATTGCTTGTCTTGCTACATATCCAACACTCCAGAATGAAAACACATCGCTGTTTGACTACCATTTATAAAGAGCAAGTTGAAACGAGGTTGTTTAGTATACTTTTGTTAAGGACCGATTATCAGCTGGATAAATATATTCACTAAAGATCTCGTGAGAGAACGCTTCGAATTTCTCTGATCAATCGCTCGGTATGCAAATCATCACATCGGAAGAGATGCAACGTCTTGCAGAGTCAGACGAAGAGTAATTATGATTACTACTTCTTGTATCAATTGTACTATACGTAGATTAGCTTATAAAAATTTCAAAAACCAAAATACAAAAATATAAAATTTCAAAAACAAAATATAAAATTTCAAAAACAAAATATAAAATAAATAAAAAATTCAAAAAACCATAAAAAATATTCTCGACATGTCTTTTAAAATAGATAATATCTACAACCTGAAAGTTTAAAACATTTTAAAACATGTCATCTCAAATTTCTTATGGCTTGTTATTATATATCAATAAAAACCTTGGTCTTAAAGAAAGGAAATTTTACACTTCTGTGCAGTTGTCTCTTAAACAACGAAAAAGAGAAGTCTTTTCGGTCTTGAGTTTAAAGATTCAAAATATTCCAAGTTTTGAAACTCAAGAATATGACTTGTGTATATTTTGCTACACAACTCGCCCTTTCTAAAAAGGAAAATGTACGTCAAAAAGTGCATTTTGTCCTTAATGGATTAATTTCCTTTATTCTCGAGCTATTTTTATCTAAATGTGTTTATCAAACATTGGTCGAGTTTAATCAAATTTTCAAAAAAATGCTGGCAACATCAAATCAGAATAGGTTTTGTCTTTTTAATTGGAAAATATTCAAGAAAATCCGATACGGCTAGAACAAGCCAAAAAATCTTTCAATAGACTACAGTCTTTGTTCGAGGGGGAGAACGAGCTTTTATGAAAATTTCCAAAAATGTTCAAAAACAATTCATCAAAATTAAATTGGGAAAATCGATCAAGCAATTTTGAACACTCAAACAAATTCTACATCTCTTTAAATAGAAAACGAGTATTTGTTTGAGGGGGAGAAATTACTTTCACGATCAAGAGATTTTGAACGCTCAAACAAATTCTACAGCTCTTTAAATAGAAAACGGTATTTGTTTGAGGGGGAGAAACAATTTTCAGGAAATTAATTTTTTCGAAATTTTTTGTGTAAATGGTCTTGAAAAAGTGTGTAAGTCATTTAATTGGTCATCATTTGAGGTGGAGTTAACGAGATTAACTCCGGGACTATGTTTGCAAAATAGGTTTAAAGTTAAGGGTATATAGTGTAACTTTTATTAGTTAACTATCTTAAGGAGCTAAAATGCTAGATAGTTTCATATTTAAGGTATTAGGAGTAGTGCTTAAACTTTATGCTTAGTTTAATAGAGTTTAAAACCTATATGGACTAGTTTTGCCAAAAATCGAATCCCCTCCCTTTTATACCCTTACAACCTATCCATACACACACTCTTAACACATTTCACAAAAAAAATTCCTCCCTCTTTCTTTCTCTCTAGAATCGGCTAGCACCCCAAGACCAAACAAGAAATCATTTTTGATTGAAAGGTAAAACACGAAAGTCATTAATAATCATCTTCTAATCACTCTTGTAACAAGAATTCTTTCATCTTTTCTCAAATCTTGAAAAATCAAAGTTTTTGATTTAGGGTTCATAAAAAATTGAAAGTGTTTAGATGTTAAATTTTCTTGAGGGTTTTTGTAGATAATGATGATACCATACTTGTGTTAACTCGAATTTAAGTGAATCATTGTTTAAATTGATCAAAAAGGGGTGTTTGTTGCGTTTTTTCCAATCGAACCACCCTAAAGGGTGTGTTTGTTTTGATTGTTTGAATGTATTGTGTTGTTTTCTTAGCTCAATATCATTAATCTTGCTAGTTGGAACTAAAAAGGTTTAATCTTTAAGCCTTAAACATAAAGATTAGATATTTTTAAAGGTGAAGACTAAGTGTTTGATAAAATGCTTGTGAAGACTTTGGTGAAATTAGAAGACTCAAGACTTAAAGACCTTAAAGATGAAGACTTAAAGTCCAAAACCGAGCCAAATGATCCAAGCTCATGGATCGGTTGAACCTTTCTAACCAACACTCGCATGGATCGGTTAGCCGAGTCCCACAGACCTACCAAGGTCGATCGGTCAAGGTTAGCCTACCCACGGCTAAGTCGGTCACCTTGGTCCAACCAATCCTCGCATCGTTCGGTCACCATGGTTTGACCAATCCTTCGTGATCGGTTAACCATTTGGTCTGAATACAAGACCAAGTCCACCAAAGCCCATTAATTGAAACCCAAAATTGTCTTGGCCCACTTAAAGCCCAATAAGACTTTTAGCCCGTTTCAAGCCCAATATCTTTTTGCCCAATGTTCAAGCCCACCATTTCATATTATTTGACCCAGTTTAAAGGCGCATTGGACCGAGACCAAGTTTGACTTTTTTTGACCCTCGTCTCGTGTTTGACCAAAATGATATATTTTTCACAACTTTTTATCAATAAAACACTAAAAGATTCAAATTTTCAAATATCAAAATGAAAAGGTTTTAAATAATTCTAAAACTTCACATATGTTAAAGTGTTTAAAACTTAATAACTTTTTCAAAAAGTATTAACGTTTTCAAAAATCACGAAAAAGAACAGAATTATTTAAATGGGTATTAAAACGGATATATATAATTGTGTAAACTTTATACGATTTTAAATATCTCATAACTTTCTCAAAGTCTTTGAAACTTAGATGATTTAGATCGTTTTTGAACTTAGTTGACTATCGTCTATGGATTTTTGACCATTAAAACTTGGACTGTTGTCGTTGACGATTTGAACACGTTTTGACTATCTCATCGTGCTTATTAAGTTCTTTTGATATGAAATTGATTATGAGTTCACATGTATGAATACTTGTTCTATCTGTTATCTGTGAAAATGTCAAAAATAGTTATTTAACAAATATTTCTATATCGAAAAACTAGCCAGTGATCTACATTGTAGAGAAATGTCGTTTAAAGATATAATAATATTTCGAAATAAACTATCTTTCTCTTTAAATGTGTTATATTGGATATTTCTCTCGTAACTTTCACCACAGTTTGCACTACGGTATTTATTATTATACTTCTAGTGGTCGTTACTTCGGATATTAACCACCCACTAGTGAAGTTGGATTCTACTATTTTTACTAGTACTTGTATACGTGTGGGTATTCTCGAGGCCTTAATCTCGTAAGAGATATTTTCCTAAATTATCGTAATGATGTGTCCAGGGATTTATAAAAAATTTTGCTACTATTTTTACTAGTCATTCATCTATTGAGTTTCAACAATAACTTAATGCCATTGCAAATAAATTTCACAAGACAAAAGGTCTTTTTTTAGTCTTATTTGAAATATTTTGAATATGTGTTATTGATAATTCAGGATAGCAATAGGTCTAGTTAAACCTTAAGCTGATAAGCTTCCTTTAGCGAATATAAGTGTATTTGGGGCTCAAGGTTACTTTAGTAAAGGAAATAAACTCTATTCTCATGCGAAACCAATCATTTTCTAAAAAAGTTTTCCTGCCATCAAATGAATTCGCTATTTCTATAAAGATTAGTTACGTTGAACACTTTTTAGCATGAGAAATTCAAAAATTCTCATTCTTTCTACCATTTTTTATACTCGTTAGAATTAGGTATCAAGACTTATTTTAGTGAGGATAAATAAAATCATGATGGAGATAAAAATCGTATGTGAAAAGAAAAGAGCATACGTCTTGTGTCAGCAAAAGCAAGAATAAAGGCACATGAGAAAGAAAATAACATAAGTATGAACAAAAAGAAATGCTCAGTTCATACAAAAACAGGACAGAGTGAATAAAACAAAAATGAAATTAAATGATTGATTTAAGTTTGTATTCATGTGAAACTAATCAAAGTCTGAATCTTATTTTTAGAATTCAACATGTCAAGAAAAAATTCTCAAGCTGAAATTGTCTTTGAAGAATAGCTGGTTCCACGTGATAACAGCGTGTTACTTCAGATTCACATATCACCGATACAATGCTGAGATTTGTCGTTGAAATTCTAAGACACCACAAGCTATACATGCCAGTTTCCTTAACTACAGCCGTACTGATCATCTACCTTACACCAGTTTTGGCAACCTCAATCACAAACAAAAAAAACCATACATTCACTTTCGAAACTAGACATTAATACTTTTACTTATCCACCTAGACTACTCTGAACTGTATTGAAGATGCATCTACTGATCCAACAACATTTACATCCAACCTCCCTCTTAAATTCAAATTTTTGAGTTTCATCAAGACACTTGGGTATGAGTAGATCCTGAAACAATGATGATGTCGTTTCAAAATGGTCACCACAAGACGTTCATCAAACAATGAGAGCTTATTTTGAGTGTTCTGAACAGATGTCTTACGGGAAAAGACTCAAGCTGGGACACAGTTAGACTTCCAATACTTTAGATACTATGGGGTATCGTTCACTCTGCCAATTTGGACTTCACATTATAAATTTAGGACGAATTTGAATGGAAAATAGTTGAAAGATCACCCAGACCATCAAAGATGTCTAAGCTGTTGTACACCCGCTTCACCAAGCTTATCATTGACTACATTCTTCTCACACAACAGGAGTATTCTCGCAGATCAGTTTCTAAGTTGCACAGTCACCAGATGATCAAACCGATAACTAATTGTTAAGCATGACTAATGGTGACTACAAGTTTGGAATGGAAGTTCCCGATGCAATGATCAGTGATGCAATCAAGAAGAAAGCAGGGTACACATATTATATAGCTAAGAAAGTTAAAAGTGAGAAAGCTATGATTGTTGATGAACCAGAAGAGCAACACGTATCTCCAGTCCAAAATGGAAAAGGAAAAGGATTAATGTGTTATGGTGATTAAGTAGCGAATGTTACCAAAAAACTCAAGAAAGATGTTGTGCCAAGGAAAACAAGATCTCTCACTATCACTGAAGAAATAGTTGTAGGTAACCTTGTAAAATCCTTTAGTATTCAAGAACCGTGCACTCAACAACGTCAAAGGAGTCAATTGACAATTAACAGCCAAACTAACGAAGCTGTTGCAGATATGTACAATGAGTGGGGACAGAAACTCAAAGGTCCCGCTGTTAAAGATCCAGCAGTTCAGTCATTATTAGACTTACGGAAAAGATCAAAAGCTAGCAGACTTGAAAGTTTAAGGCAAAATAAGCAAGCAATTATAGGAGAATGATCGAGTGCTGCTCACAACAAACACTATGTTGATTCAGATACTGATAGTGATGCAACACTCTACTCTTCAAGTTCAAACAAAACAGAGGAAAGTGCAAATGAAACTGATGATGTTGACGAATCTGATATGGGCTTATCTAATGATAATCCAAACGGAGCTAATGATGATGCAAGGTATGGAGTACTCATGCATAACAAGTCTACTGTAATACCTAATTATAACTACCTCAGTCTGACGGTTACAAGCTCCTCTATGGACTTCATTCAGACCTTGCTAGATGAAACACCTGCAAATGAATTGACGGATTTTACAAGTCTAATACAACACCCAATTCTATCTACTTTAGTCTAACGGTTACAATTGCTAGATGATGCTCAAACAACCTTAGTGGTGCCTAATCCAGAGGGAAATCCTGAGCAAACAAGCTATATACTAGGTGCTATCGAAGTACCACTTGTTACACATGTAGATGTTCTAGCAACAAAAACTTTACTACAGGGAAAAAATTGGGGTTTGTTGTTTTTTTTGATTCAGTCCGGAATGCTCATAAATTACCATCTTTACCTGCAAAGAAAATTCCCTATCCTATAACAACTCCCCAACCAAGCTCACTCTAAGCCAAAGTAAAGAAGCTGATGCAAAAGTCGAAAAAGAATATAAGGAAGATCAACTTCAACAAGGCAATCGCATAAAAATTCAGTGAATATGATCAGAAGCCGGAAGCTCTTACAAATTTCAATGTTTCTGAAGCATTTGAAAATGCAGTCCAAGCAAAATTTCTGATAGAAATCAAAAAGCTTCTACCCACTCATATTTCAAATGCCAATGTAAATTATGTTAGGCCTCGCCTTAACACCTTTGTGCTCGAAGTTATGAAAAACAACAAAATCAATCTATTCACTTAATCATCCACCTCCACTGATGATCTCTCATAAATGGATTTGTAGAAAATGTAGAGGGGGGGTAAATACGTTTCCGATTAAAAATTAAAATCTTTTGAATCAAATGACCGAACAAACACGTCGTATTATGAAATGTATCGATTATAGTTCTACGTCTATTGATATGGTCGGCAAATTAAATGCATTGTAGCATCAAGCATCAAAACACAACATAAGCATAATTAAAAACGTAAAAAGAAAATAACGATATGTAAAGATGAAAGCAAACCGAACATCGTGATTTTAGTGTGGTCGGTCACGGAGCTCCTCTCCGCCCTACTCCATTCCCCGAGTACCCAACTTAAGAGTTACTTCACTAGATCAAAATGCTCCCTTTTTGGCGGAGAGAACCTTACACAACATCACTTACACTTTATCCGGTACTAAGCTAAATACCGAGTCCTAAACACCGGAATAACCAACCCATCATCGCTTACACTTTATCTGGTACAAAGCTAAATATCGGGTTCTTACACAAGGGTTAGAAACATCCTAAAAACCCCGTTATGTTTTATGGACCAACATAACAAACCTTGTGTTATATGGCACAAACACATAAACCATCTAGTCTAAATCAAATGATACAAAGAGATGATGCAAATGTGTATACAATGATGATCCAAGAAAAATGTGTCTAATGGATTTGAATGCCTAATTATTATGAACTTTCCATGTAAGAAACCTTCAAGGTGATGATGTTTATGATCTCCAATATTGTACATCTTATTATGTATAGGCATTATGGTGGATGGGATTATGGCAAGACTCTTGCCTTTGGTGGCTCATCATTTCGGGTGTTATGGGCTTTTTTTTGGGGGGGGGAGGGATCATTTCGGGTGTATGCTTACTCACAAAATTGAGAGTAGAGTTCGATGTTATTATGGATCATTGGCTGATTTATGTAAGCATTATCTATAGTTCTAAGTGTGTTAAAATGTTGGTAAAAAGTGTTTTGTTTAAAGTGCGTGTGGATTAAGGAATTAAAAGGATCCTTTATTTTTAGGAAATCTTAACAGAAACAGTGATACTGTTAATAGCAATTGAAAACCCGTCTTGTAAATCCAATGGAACGGCGACGCTCCTATGGTACAGGCTACTGTTCATCCGTATTAAGAAATATCATTTTGTAATCTTTAGAGGTTTTGCATGATATAGATGTTGTAAGACATGTTGTAAATTACTTTTTATTTAAGGAAAAAGTAAACTTTGTAATGACCATAAAGGTTTAGGTGAATGCTTGTTCAAAATAAAGTTTACTTGTAAAAATTTATTTAGAGTAACTTTAGTGTATAAATCAAAAGTGATGCATTTTATCAAAATGCAAAAATGTTAAAATAAGGTTTTGGTCATAATGCTAATAACAAAATGTACGTACCTGTGTTGTAACATACGAGGACATAGACGTCGATAGTATGGAGATTATGTTTGAGACGACTATGTATACAAGTTAACTTGTACATTTTAACTTATGTGTTAACAAATCACAATTTTGTCATTATCAAAACAAACAAGAATGCGTAGATTAAATACCGTAATATTTGCACTAACTTGATCTAAAGTTAAAGCTGATGAACCAATTTACGAGAGCAAGTCAAATATGACTCATCCTACTAATCAGAAGCTTTATGACACTCTATATGAATCCATCTATCTAGATCATGATGCACTCAATGTTCAAGATGCAGAATCACCCTTTCATAAGTGGTCTCACGACAATCAGGATTCTCCTAATAATCGTGGGGGGGGGGACAAGAAGAAACATCAAAAGGATGTCAGCGAACCTTCTTCTCGATCATCAAGGCGAAACAAATCTCTCGTGATTCATGAACAAGTTAACACTCCCACCATACAACCCTAAGACCAGAAGACGAATACATTCGGACTCGACGAAATCCAGAATGGTACACTAAGTCAGGGTCTACAGGTGCTACTAAAAGGAATACAACATGGTTTGATTTGCTGTTAAAATTAGACATTGATAAAAATGAGAATCATATTCTTGGACCATCTACTATCGCGATAGTAAAGAAGCTTAAAGCAATCATCCAAAAGGACGAGCTTACAATAGCAAATCTTGAAGGGTGCCAGACTAGAAAGGCTAAAGCTACAGTACTAGAATGATGTGGAACTCGAATACCATGTTAGTCAACTCAAAGCAACAGTATTATCAGAAGCTCAGTAGAACAGTGATGAAGGAGATGTCTCTAAACCCAAATCTTACCTAGTGGATCTCAGCATGGAAGATAAGTACACTACTTCTATCACTAAGCATTATGCTGCGAGATACTACATTTTACGATATATATTTATTTGTCGATTTATATTAACCCAAACGCACCCCTTGCAGTCAAAACAAAACGCACCCTATGTGGTGAAACTGTTAACCCAAACACACCCCTTGCTGTGATTCTACATAGCCAAACACACCCTTAATGCTAAACCTATATCCAAACGCACCCTTTGTGGCGCAACTGCCAAACCAAACGCACCCTTATGATGGAACAGTTAACCTAAACACACCCTCTCGCTGTTTTCTTATACCAAACGCACCCTATGCTATAGAAAACAAAACAAACGCACCCTATGTCGTTTTTCTGCTAAACTAACGCACCCTACTCGCTGTTAAAGCTAAAAACATACACCCTTTTACATTTAAAAAAAACCAAACCCACCCTACTTGCTGACCCAGATCCGAACGCACCCTCGTGGGTGTTTATAAAACCAAACGAACCCTATGTGGTCGTTTTACAAACCAGACGCACCCTTGTTGATGCTTATAAGAAAACCAAATGCACCCTTGGTGCGAGAACCATAACCAACGCACCCTTGTGGGCTGAGGACATAACAAAACGCACCCTTATGGGTTATAATAACCAAACGCACCCTATTTTGGTGTTAACCCGAAACCTAACGCACCCTATATTGGTGGTTTATAACCACCCGCACCCTTGTGGTTCGTTTGTCAAACCCAACACACCCTTGTGGTGACTCTTGCTGCCAAACGCACCCTTGTGCTTATTTATAACAAACCGAACGCACCCTTCTTGGTGCTGTGATGATGGAAATGGTGCTGATGATGTCGTGGTGGCAGTGGGGTGGTGGTGGGTATAGGCACGTGGCGGCGCGTGGTGGTGGGGATCGGGTAGATCGGGTGATGGGGAGGCTTTTAGGACTTGGTCGGAAAACTCGCCGGAAAAGTTTTCCGGTGGCCGGAGGTGGCGCCGGAGTGGCGGTGGTGGTCGCCGGAAAAAGAGAGAGAAATGGAGGTGTGTGTGTTGTTATAAGAAATGAAATGAAAAAAAATATAAAACTTTATATATATATATATTAAAAGTTATAAAGTGAAATGATAAATGCCCAATAGTTTAGGGTTGATTATATAAATATTTCATGTTGGGATTTCAGATTTGATGATTACAAAATAAATATAAGAATGAAACAAGATGGAAACAAGAAGGACCAAAGTCGCCATTGTAGAAGTCTTCAAAAGATAAGAATTGGAAGATTCTCTCAGATTTGGTCAAAGATAAAGATAATATTTAATTGATTTTCTTATTAATTATCTTTATTAGTTTTCATGTAAACCTTGACTCCTTATACTATAAAAGGAGGTCCAGGGTGAATAGTTTTATCCATCATAGTTAGATTTCTCCAATGAAAGTCTAATAATTAGCTTATTAGTTTATGTAATAGTTCATAGTCGACTGATTAAAGTCGAATAGTTCATCGTCGACTGATTAAAGTCGAATAGTATATAGTTTATGAATAAAAACCTTGTTCATAACATTGTTGTTCTCATTTGTTATTCCGCTGCGTGATCAATGTTATGATATCCTAGATGGGCAAAACGATCTATGAAGCCTACAATGAGGTTTTAACATTTCACAGGGAACAAAAGTGTAAATTTTGGTAATTAATGGTTCGGGGCTCGTTTGAACCACTTAACGGACGATTCAAAACATGAAACTTGCGCCATTGCGTTCCAAATAATTTTTCCCATAAAAACAAGTATTCACTCGACTAATTTTCATAAACGTTTTATACAATTTATTTAAAACGTTTATTATTTATTTGTATATTTCCGATAAACTTTGTCTGTAAAATGATCTTTTACTCGAATATTTGCGTCTTCAACAAACGTTACTGAATAAAATGATGACTAATTTATTAAATATTTTTATTTAATAAAAAGTGTTAATTATATATAATTTAATTATTTTCTTGTTTCTATAATCTAGCGAGGGTATTTCAGTCACTTTTTGACAATAAAAGACCAAAAGTCAAAAAGTCAAGTCAGACCCAAAAAGTCAAAGGGTAAAATAGTCATTTAAAATTTTGAAAATTACCGGATGTTACAGTACCTACCCCTAAAAGAAATCTCATCCTGAGATTAAATTTGTGTTAACAGTTTGTGTGACCAAGAAAAGATTTAAGATTTAATAATCCAGCTCTAAACAAGACGTTGATAACTTTATTCAGTAAAATTCGATGTTTCGACTCAATATACCAAAAAAATTGGGTAGGTTTGACCAGGATAATTAATCCATCAAAATGGGTATCTTAAAATCCTTGCAGGTCTTATGACTAATCTCAAAACACTTATGTTGAGGTCTGGCGGAATAAACCTGATTTAGACACAATAAGCTTTGATGATCTCTACAACAATTTCAAGATTGTTGAACAAGAGGTTAAAAGAACTGCAAGCTCAAGCTCAAGCTTAAGTTCTCAGAACATGGCTTTTGTGTCATCTCCTAGCAGTACTAATGAAGTTAATATTGGTTATGGAGATAGTACTGATAACACTCAAGTTAGTCCTGCTAGCACTCAAGTTAGCACTGCTAGTACGCAAGTTAGTACTGCTAACTTAAGTGATGCCACTGTTTATGCATTTTTGGCCAATCAAACAAACGGGTCTTAACTTGTACATGAAGACCTTGACCAAATCCATGAAGATGACTTAGAAGAAATGGATTTGAAGTGACAGTTAGCATTGCTGAGCATGAGGACAAGAAGGTTTTTCCAGAAAACTGGTAGAAAGATCACTATCAATGGGAGTGACACAGCTAGATATGACAAGTCCAAAGTAGAGTGTTTCAACTGTCATAAGATGGGACACTTTGCAAGGGAATGTAGAGGACCTAGGAACCATGATAGCAGGAACAGAAATCAAGACAGCTCTAGAAGGACTGTACCTGTGGAAGAAACTTCTTCTAAAGCCATGGTGGCTATTGATGGAGCTGGTTTTGACTGGAGCTATATGGCAAATGATGAAGTCCCTACAAACATGGCTTTTATGGCTTTCTCAAAATCTGAGGTATATAATGACAAAACTTGTTCTAACACCTGTCTAAAAAGCTTTGAAACTCTTAAAACTCAACTTGATGATTTAAGAATAGAGTTTAACAAATCTGAGTTCAATCTAGCTACTTATAAAAGAGGGTTAGCATCTGTAGAAGAGCAACTTGTCTTTTACAAAAAGAATGAGGTTATGTTTTGTGAGCAAATTGCTGTTCTAAAAAGAGATATCTCATATAAAAACTCAGAAATTAGTGTGCTTAAAAGTGAGTTAGAAAAGCTTAAGCAAGAAAAAGAAAGCAATCAGCTTAAAATTAACAAATTTAATAATGCTTCTAAGAGTCTAGACAAATTAATAGGGAGTCAGATAACTGATAACAGTAGAAAGGTTGTGGGTTTGTAAGCTATAATGTTGTTCCACCTCCCCAAACAGGGTTATTTTCACCCCCAAAGCTTGATTTGTCCAACTCTAGTATAAAGGAGTTCCAACAGCCTGAGTTTGAAGGATATAGACCTAAGACTAGTAAGAGTGTCAGTGAAGATACTTTTAATGAGGTTAGGGAATCTCCTGATGTCCCATTGGTTGAGGAGTTGGTGTCAGATGATAAGTTAGAGAATAAAATTGTTTTTCCTACTATTTTTAAGATAGAATTTGTTAGACCTAAACAACAAGAAAAACCAGTTAGAAAACCAGTTAAGTATGCTGAGATGTACAGGTCACAAGGTCCTAGGGGAAATCAAAGAAACTAGAATAATCAGAAGTCCCAACAGGTAGGAAGTAACGTTGTGATGTACAAAAAAGCTTGTTTTGTCTGTGGAAGTTTTGACCATGTGCAAGCTAACTGCAATTACCATCAAAGGGAAAGGGTGGTATCTGTGAATAATTATACAAGGGTGAATTACAATTATTTTGCTAAAAAGGATCACCCTAGTGCTCACAGG
The DNA here is from genome assembly GCA_026074375.1 of Tanacetum coccineum. Lineage (NCBI taxonomy): Eukaryota > Viridiplantae > Streptophyta > Magnoliopsida > Asterales > Asteraceae > Tanacetum > Tanacetum coccineum. The sequence goes on along the minus strand of BQNB010003690.1, from coordinate 65,550 downwards.
AACATGGCTCCTAAGACCACTTAATACTGCTAGGACTGTTAATACTGCTCATCCCAAAACTATAGTTTATAGTGCTAGACCAATGTCATATTTTTCTAAATCAGCATAATCAACTGTAAAGAGGCCCTATCAAATAAGAACAACATTAACTAACAAAAAATTTAGCCAAAAAGTTAATACTGCCAAGGGAAAATTTTATACTGCTAGGCTAAAAGCAGTTAATACTGCTAGGCTAAATTCAGCAGTAGTTAACGCTGTTAGGGAAAATCAGGTTAATGTTGTTAAGGCCTCAGCATGTTAGGTTTGGAGACCTACCAAACTTAACAGTGCATCAATTACTTTGAAGAGACATAATTATGTTGATGCACGAGGCAGATCTAAGTCAGTAATGGCTTGGGTCCCCAAAGGAAACAAATTTCCTTATTTTTATGTGCAGGGTTATCCACAAAAAGAAGATCAAGGATATGTTCATAGTGGATTCTCTAGGCACATGACAGGGAACATGTCATATCTCTCAGATTTCAAGGAATTTGATGGAGGATATGTTACCTTCGGGGGAGGAGCAAAAGGAGAAAAAATTACTGGTAAAGGAACTCTTAAAACTGGTAAGCTTGATTTTGAGGATGTGTACTTTGTCAAGGAGTTACAGTTTAACCTTTTTATGTTTCACAGATGTGTGACAAAAAGAACAGTGTTCTTTTTACTGACACTTGATGTTTTGTTTTGTCTCTTGACTTTAAATTAGCTGATGAAAGTCAGGTTTTACTTAATGTTCCTAGAAATAACAATATGTACAGTGTTGATATGAAGAATATTGTTCCTAAAGAGAGTTTAACTTGTCTTGTTGGAAAGGCCACACTTGATGAATCAATGCTATGACATGGGAGGCTAGGTCATGTAAATTTTAAAACTATTAATAAACTTGTTAAGGAAAATCTTGTGAGAGGTTTACCTACAAAACGTTTTGAAAATGATCAAACTTTTGTTGCTTGCCTTAAGGGAAAGCAACACAAAGCCTCTTGTAAGTCCAAGATTCAGAACTCTATTACTCAGCCTTTATTCATGTTGCATATGGACTTGTTTGGTCTAACTTTTGTGAGCAGTTTAATGAATAAGAAATATTGTCTAGTTGTCACTGATGATTATAGCAAGTTTACTTGGGTTTTCTTTTTAGCATCTAAGGATGAGACTAGTGGCATTCTTAAGAGCTTTATAACTGAGATAGAAAATCTAGTTGATAAGAAAGTAAAGATAATTAGATGTGACAATGGAACAGAGTTCAAAAATAGAGTTATGAGTAAGTTTTGTAAAAAGAAAGGCATTAAGAGGGAATTTAGTATAGCTAGAACTCCTCAGCAAAATGGTGTTGCTGAGAGGAGAAATAGGACACTAATTGAGGCTGCTAGAACCATGTTAGCTGACTCTAAGTTACCTACTACATTTTGGGCTGAAGCAGTTAATACTGCTTGCTATGTGCAGAATAGGGTATTAGTAGTTAAGCCTCATAACAAGACCCCTTATGAACTATTTAGAGGTAGAACACCTGCTCTAAGCTTCATGAGACCATTTGGGTGTCATGTTACCATTCTTAATACCTTAGATTATCTAGGCAAGTTTGATGGAAAGTCAGATGAAGGATTCTTTGTTGGTTACTCACTGAATAGTAAGGCTTTTTGGGGTATACAAAATTAGAACCAGGAAAGTAGAACAAAACTTGCACATTAGGTTCTTGGAGGATAAGCCTATTCTTGCAGGTGATGGGCCAAAGTGGCTGTTTGATATTGATGTTCTAACAAAATCAATGAATTATGTGCCAGTTGTTGCAGGTACAAACTCTAATGATTTTATAGGTACAGAAGAAAGTATTGGTGCAGGTCATTCTAGCAAGGAGACAGGATCTAGCCAAGACTACATTTTGATGCCATTGTGGAAAGATGGTTCACTATTTGATTCTTCTTCAAAGAATGCTAGTAATTTTCTAGTGATGCTGGAAAGAAGGATGATGAAGGTGTAAGTAAAGAAAGTGGAATTGATGATCAAGAGAGGCCTGAAAACAGTACTCAAGATGTTCATACTGCCGGGCCAAGTATTAATACTGCCAGTACAAATGTTAATACTAGTAGTCTAAATATTAATATTGTTAGTCCAACAGTTACTACTGCTCCACTTGAAGCCACGCATACTGATTTCTTTGATGATGAAACTGAAATGGATATGAGCAACATTACTAACACATATCCAGTTTCTTCTACTCAAAATACAAGAATCCATAAAGATCATCCTCTTACTCAAATCATAAGAGATATAATGTCACCACCTCAAACCAGAAGAATGTCAAGGAATGTGACTGAACATGGTATGTTAAGTTCAGTACAACAGAGGATCAACCATGAAGACCTTCATACTTGTCTGTTTGCTTGTTTCCTATCCCAGGAAGAACCTAAAAGGATTGTCAAAGCTCTAAGTGATCCAGCTTAGGTAGAAGCAATACAAGAAGAGCTTCTACAGTTTAAGCTACAAAAGGTTTGGGTACTAGTAGATTTGCCTAAGGGTAAGAGGGCTATTGGTACAAAATGGATTTTTAGGAACAAGAAAGATGAGAGAGGCATAGTAATTCGAAACAAAGCAAGGCTGGTTGCACATGGATATACTCAAGAAGAAGGCATAGATTAAGATGATGTTTTTGCACTTGTAGCAAGAATTAAGGCAATAAGGCTGTTCTTAGCCTATGCTTCCTTTATGGGATTTATGGTATATCAGATGGATGTGAAAAGTGCTTTCCTTTATGGTCAACCTCGAGGATTTGAAAATCCTGACTATCCTGACAAAGTTTACAAGGTGGTGAAGGCACTTTATGGTTTACATCAAGCTCCAAGAGCCTGGTATGAAACCTTGGCCAAGTATTTATTGAACAATGGGTTTCACAGAGGAAAGATAGATCAGACCTTGTTTATCAAGAAGCAAAAAAGAAGATGGGATATTTATCAGTCAGGATAAATATGTAGCTAAAATATTAAGGAAGTTTAGTTTCACAAATGTCAGGACAGCTAGCACCCCAATGGATACAGATAAGGCTTTGATCAAGGACTCAGATGGTGATGATGTTGATGTTCATCTCCACATGTCAATGATTGGATCATTGATGTATCTTACATCATCTAGACCAGACATTATGTTTGCAGTATGTGCATGTGCCAGATTCCAAGTTACACCTAAGGTTTCACACTTACATGTAGTGAAAAGGATTACTAGGTACCTAAAAGGCCAACCTAAATTGGGCCTTTCGTATCCTAGAGATTCTTCCTTTGACTTTGTGGCATATTCTGATAGTGATTATGCTGGAGCAAGCCTAGATAGGAAGTCTACAACAGGTGGTTGTCAGTTCCTAGGGTGCAGATTAATATCATGGCAGTGCAAGAAGCAAATTGTGGTTGCCACTTCCTCTACTGAAGCTGAATATATGGCTGCTGCTAGTTGTTGTGGACAAGTACTCTTGATTCAGAATCAAATGCTAGATTATGGGTATAATTTTATGCACACCATGATTAATATTGACAATAACAATACTATGTATATTGTTAAGAATCCTGTTTTACACTCTAAAACAAAACACATAGAGATTAGACATCATTTTATAAGAGACTACAATGACAAAAAGTTAATTCAAGTGGTTAAAATACACATTGATAACAATTTTGCAGACTTACTTACAAAAGCCTTAGATGTTGGAAGGTTTCAATACTTGGTTGCAAGTATTGGAATGCTAAATCCTTAAGGTTTTAATCTCTTTGTGTCTTTGAAATATTTTGTAAAGGATTAGTATTGTTAGTTGTATCAATTAGTACTGCTAAGTATAATTAGTACTTTTAATTATACTTAATACTGCTAGTTAAAAATGTTAGTCATAATTAATACTATTGAGAAGAAAATGCTTTGGATTGTGTATTCTTGGTTTTGGACTAACACTTGCAGGATAAGAAAAGCAGTATAGTTGGATTTGATGATACAAATTATGAAGTTTGTTAGAAGAAATGTTGTTGATTATTGGATTGCTTAACCTCTGAAGTATTGATTGAGGGGAGGCTAATTGTGTTAATATGTAGTCAAGAATGGATGGAAGGGATTATAATATCACTTTATGAGATTATGTTGATATAACATCAAGCAGAAGTGGGTGAAGGGTCAGGACAACCCACTGATCCCCAATACACATCCACCACCACTTTAACATCTAAACTTGAACCAATCACTGTTCCATCTTTATTTCACCCTAAAAAGACCCAAAGACCAAGGAAAGCCAAAAAAGGACCATTGAGATATCTTAGTCTAGTGGACCTATTGCCCTAGTTACAAATGAGACTGTCACTAAGGAGTGGGAAGACAGAATGGAAAGGGTTGCCACTACTACTTCTAGCTTAGAAGCAGAGCAGGCAAGTGGTAACATAATTAGGACCCAATCCATGGCAACACTTAATGAGCCAAGTCCTCAAGGAACTGGTTCAGGTAGTGGTCCCAGGTACCAAGATACCATATTAGGGGGTGCAGATGCTTAAACTAGGTTTGAGACTACATCTAAATAGTCCAATAACCCACCTCTATCAAGAGTTAACACACTTGGAAGTGGGTAAGACAACATGAAACTAAAGGAATTGATGGAACTTTGTACAAAACTGTCTGAACTGATAAGAAATAGAAATGAGAGATATAGTGAGCTGAAAAACAAAAAGAGAGATGTGTGATACAAAAACAGAAAGAGTGAATTGGTGAGAAAAAAAATTGAGAGATATAGAGAAAGAGAGCTTGTGAGAATCAAAATTAATGATGGAAATGCTTTTTGGAACGAAATTAGAGTTTATGCTGCTAGGCATATTTTACTACTGTTGGGTTAATACTGCTGGGTAAAGTTAATACAGCTGGGCTTAAAGTTAGTACTGTTAGGCTAAACTTAGTACTGCTAGATTACCGTTAGTACTGTTTGGAGTATAACAGATTTTTCTTAATTAAATATAGCCGTTGAGATATTTCCGCCAACTACTTCGCTTATAGGTTTCCTTAAATTGGATGATTCATGATCTTTCTTTAAATGCTAAGATTTTTCAAGATAAAGAATCAATTTTATTCAGTCGGTCCAATCAAAACCTTAAGTGTTATCCATATAATCTCAATTGACTTTCCCAAACTCACATACTCTCATACACGAACACTAATCGAACTTTTCTCAATCAACAATGGCGAATTTGGAATTCGGTGACACACACAACATGGTCGCCTACTTAACGAAACCAGAGGGAAGTGAAGGATTTCATCAGATTGTAGATTTTCTCAATGCAAGTCACATTAGGTATGCTCTTACTGAAAATCCCACTATCTATGTTTCTCTCATCTAACAATTTTGGCAAACTGCTATTGCAAGCACTCTTGATAATGAAGAAATGGAAATATCTGCTACAATAGATGGGAAAGTTAAGATTCTTACTGAGGCATCTGTTAAGAGGCATCTCAAGTTAGAAGATTCTGATGGTATAAGTAATTTGCCTACTACTGAAATTTTTTAACAACTTGCTGTTATGGGGTATGTGTCCAATTCTGACAAATTAACCTTTTAAAAGGGACACTTTTCCCCTCAATGGAGATTTTTGATCTATATCATCCTTCATTGTTTAAGTTTTAAGAAAACTGTTTGGGAACAATTTAGTAGCAATATAGCAACTGCTATCATTTGCTTGGCCATAAACATAACTTTTAATTTTTCTAAATTGATTTTTAATGGTATGGTGAAAAACTTGGATAGTAAAAACAAATTTTTAATGTATCTAATATTTATTCAAGTGTTTTTGAACAAGCACAAGAGACTGCTTCAACCTCACACAAGACTTTATATTGCTCCTACACTCACTCAAAAACTTTTTAGAAATATGAAGAGGACTTCTAAGGGTTATACTGGGGTGGACATTCCATTGTTTCCAACAATGCTTATTCATGGCCCAATTTTTCAGGGTGAAGGATCAACAGTCCTATTTGACTCCCATCACACACCCACAGGTGCTTCATCAACCTCACAACCACATCTTTCACCAACACTTAGGAGTTCTATCAGACAGGAAACTGAGGTTCCTCGACCCAGTTCTCCTCCTCACATCAATGTACAAGATGAGGCTGCATCCATTGGTGTGGATGTAACACCCCCAAAAATGTGTCGTAGCGGAAATGTGTCCGGGGGTGTTACTTCATAATACACAGTGCTAGATACAAGAGAACGACCTCTAAATGTGTCATTTGAAAAGTAATCTCATTGATTTCCTTAACATCAAGAATGAAATCTTGTCAAATTTATATGTAAGTAGTAATACATGAATGAAATCTTGTCAAATTTAGACTCTAGTGCACATCAAATAATCCAAGCATCTAATTCACTTGAGAAAAACATGCTTAAAAAGTGTCAACATAAAGTTGGTGAGTTCATAGGTTTTTGTAAGTATAAATGTTGAACCAAGGTTCTGTAAAGTGTGTATGACCATTTAAATCCTTAAATGTCCTTCCAAAATGTATGTATAATTTTTAGAAATCAAATAATTGTAAAGTATGCATGACCATTTCAATCCTCAAATAGTCACAAAAATGTGCGTATGAACTTTAAACCGCAATTGTTCAAAGCATGTCTGATATTTATATATATCACCCAAATGTTTCAAGTATGTATTGCCACTTTCTTCAAGGCACAGTAAATATCCATGTGAGTATAAAACAATGATTACAATTACTCTAAGTTCATGAAACTGCGAAGTAGACTTGTATGTATGCCGCTTTATTCAAGGCACAGTAAGAGTGTACCCATAGTAGGTGTTCCCTCCAAGAACACCCGGGCATTAATGAAAATAATATGTACCCATCATAGGTGTCCCCTCCAAGAACACCCGGGCATTTCTAAAAATATTCATGTGTATGTAATTGTTGTCACACCCCCAAACGGGGCTTGGACGGAATACGTGTCCGAGGGCGTGACGTCATAACAATCTGATCACAAAGCAATAAAGAACGACCACTAATCATGGACGTTTGAAAAAGTTGTACTCGTTGCATAAGAAAGAATAAATTTAAGTTTTATAAACGGTCATAAGAGAGTTAAGTGTAGCGGAAGCATAACAAAGTTTTGATAACGACAACGAGTAAATAATAGATAAGTCTTGAAATTGGCGAAGTCACATAGCACATAGACTCTACATAACATCAAGAATCAATCCAAGCTAAGCACCTGAGAAAACATGTTTAAAACGTCAACATAATGTTGGTGAATTCATAGGTTTAAGTTAATACAAGAGTGGACCACAAGATTTCAAAACGTATGCGACTACTATAACAGATACAGTATCACATAAAAAGTATTTACTGTTGCACTAAGCTCATGACACTGAAGCTAATAATTAACAGGGCATGTTACATCCTGTCACAAAGTATTCCTGCCCTTAACCGGTGTCCCAAACCAAAGACCACCATAATGCACAATCGACATGACATATATCCGTTTGTTCTTCGTTAAGTGGAACCAAAGCGGATAGGGATAATTAGTCCCAATAGATCTATTTACTCACTCGCGCTCCCTCAACCGGTCCTCCGGTCGAGAAACTAACAGTTCATGATAATTTGGGCAGTAGTAGGTTTGTAAGCAACTTAGGCAACACATAAACATGTAAAATTCGCGTAAAGAACTTGTGTCCAATTTAAAAGCAAACAATGTTTCTCACCCCATGGTATAAAGCATTTGTAAATCAGTAAAAATGTGGGGCTATGAACTCACCTTAGCAAGGATAAGCGATAACCACAACAAATGACGAAGATATAAGGAGGTCTAGCCGCGACCTAGAGTAAATATGGGTATGACTTAGCATTCGTCAAAGAAACAAGTAAAGCATCCATGTTCATCATTTAGAGCATCCAAGTGTGTTTGCGTTTTAGTAATAAAAGACTTTGAAACTTTACCATGTCTTAGTTAAATCCCGACACTTGCAAAAAGTTACTATTTTTAGAAACTTTCCCTTTTAGGAAACTTTTTAGTTTCAAAACGTTAATAGCGTCCCCTATTTTCTTAAGTTTCCATATTTTACAAATCGCTTAAACAATTCTAAACCGCCTAATCCTTATGTTTAAATCGCCTAGATGTCCAATTCGTACCATTTTTAATAATCCTACTTTTTATTAAGGTCGTCATCTCAAATAACCTTTCATGACATTTCTAGTTGTTCTAACTAATTACTTAGCATTTCTATATGTTTCGCTTGCATTTAAAACATCCAAAATCGTCCGAAAGTGCCCGAAACCCCCTTTTATTATTCCAATCAGCAAGCATTAATTAGAGTGTTTCTTAAAAATCTATTTTTCCGATTTGTGGTAAAAATGTCTCTCGTTTTTCCAACGCACCTTATGTGGTGAAACTGTTAATCCAAACACACCCTTTGGCGTTTCTGCACAACCAAACCCACCCTTATTGTGAATCTGTCAAACCAAACGCACCTTTGTGCGGTTACACAGCCAACCAAACACCCCTTTGTTGTCTTCTCTTAACCCAAACGCACCCTTTTCGGTTTCCTGCCCACCCAAACACCCAGTTTGGGGTTTCCTGTTAACCCAAACACACCCCTTGCTGTGATTCTACACAGCCAAACACACCCTTAATGCTAAACCTATATCTAAACGCACCCTTTGTGGCGCAACTGCCAAACCAAACACACCCTTATGAGGGAACAGTTAACCCAAACACACCCCTTGCTGTGATTCTGCATAGCCAAACACACCCTTAATGCTAAACCTATATCCAAACGCACCCTTTGTGGCGCAACTGCCAAACCAAACGCACCCTTATGATGGAACAGTTAACCCAAACACACCCTCTCGCTGTTTTCTTATACCAAACGCACCCTATGCTGTCGAAAACAAAACAAACGCACCCTATGTCATTTTTCTGCTAAACCAACGCACCCTACTCGCTGTTAAACCCAAAAACATACACCCCTTTACGTTTTTTTTAAAAACCAAACGCACCCTACTCGCTGACCCAGATCCGAACGCACCCTCGTGGGTGTTTATAAAACCAAACGAACCCTATGTGGTCGTTTTACAAACCAGACGCACCCTTGTTGATGCTTATAAGAAAACCAAATGCACCCTTGGTGCGAGAACCATAACCAACGCACCCTTGTGGGCTGAGGACATAACAAAACGCACCCTTATGGGTTATAATAACCAAACGCACCCTATTTTGGTGTTAACCCGAAACCAAACGCACCCTATATTGGTGGTTTATAACCACCCGTACCCTTGTGGTTCGTTTGTCAAACCCAACGCACCCTTGTGGTGACTCTTGCTTCCAAACGCACCCTTGTGCTTATTTATAACAAACCGAACGCACCCTTCTTGGTGCTGTGATGATGGAAATGGTGTTGATGATGTCGTGGTGGTAGTGGGGTGCTGGTCGGTATAGGCGCGTGGCGGTGCGTGGTGGTGGGGATCGGGTAGATGGGTGATGAGAAACGTTTTTGGACTCGGCCGAAAAACTCGCTAGAAAAGTTTTCCGGTGGCGCCGGAGAGGCGGTGGTGGTCGCCGGAAAAAGAGAGAGAGATGGAGGTGTGTGTGTTGTTATAAGAAATGAAATGAAAAAAAATATAAAACTTTATATATATATATTAAAAGTTATAAAGTGAAATGATAAATGCCCAATAGTTTAGGGTTGATTATATAAATATTTCACAGGGACCAAAAGTGTAAATTTTGGTAATTAATGGTTCGGGGCTCGTTTGAACCACTTAACGGACGATTTAAAACACGAAACTTGCGCCATTACATTTCAAATTATTTTTCCGATAAAAATGAGTATTTACTTGATAGTATTTCATAGATATTTTTATAACATTTATAAAAATATTTGTTATTTATTTGGTTAAACCTTGACTCCTTATACTATAAAAGGAGGTCCAGGGTGAATAGTTTTATCCATCATAGTTAGATCTCTCCAATGAGAGTCTAATAGTTAGCTTATTAGTTTATGTAATAGTTCATAGTCGACTGATTAAAGTCGAATAAAATATAGTTTATGAATAAAAAACCTTGTACATAACATAGTTGTTCTCATTTGTTATTCGCTGGCGTGATCAAATCTATGAAATCCTAGATGTGCAAAACGATCTAGAAGCCTTACAATAAGGTTTTAACATACACTATGGAACAGAAATGTAAATATTTGGTAATTAATGGTTTTTTTTTGGAGTTCTTGGGGCTCGATTGAACCACTACGGACGATTCAAAAACACGAACTTTGCGTCATTGCGTTCCAAAGTAATTTTCCCCATAACAACAAGTATTCACTCGATCAAAATTTACAAAACTTTTATACAATTTAGTTTAAAACGTTTATTATTTATTATTTATTTGTATATTTCCGATAAACTTTGTCCGTAAAATGATCTTTTACTCGAATATTTGCGTCTTCAACAAACGTTACTGAATAAAATGATGACTAATTTATTAAATATTTTTATTTAATAAAAAGTGTTAATTAAATATAATTTAATTATTTTCTTGTTTCTATAATCTTGCGAGGGCATTTCAGTCACTTTCTATCTGTTTTCGGGTCTCGGGCAAAACTAAAAAGTTGTCCGAAATGTTGTTTTACATCAAAATGCTTTAGAATCAGAATCGTGAAAACGTGATTTAGTAGTTCGTTTTTGATAAGACAGCTTAGGAATAACATATATCTTGTTCGTTTTCAAGTCAAATAAGTTAAAAATAACTTGTACATGAGAGATGTAATAATAATTATGATTTATTATTTAAAATATGTTCCGAAAATTTTACCGGTCACGCGGTAATCGAAAATTACCGGATGTTACAGTACCTACCCCTAAAAGAAATCTCGTCCTGAGATTAAATTTGTGTTAACAGTTTCTGTGACCAAGAAAAGATTTAAGATTTAATAATACAGCTTTAAACAAGACGTTGATAACTTTATTTAGCAAAATTCGGTGTTTCGACTCAATATACCAAAAAATTTGGGTAGGTTTGACCAGGATAATTAATCCATCAAAATGGGTATCTCAAAATCCTTGCAGGTCTTATGACTAATGTAAACGCGTTATAAGGAGAGTCCCTTAATAGTGAAAACCTCAAGCTGAAAGTGTAGTCGTGTGAGTATGTCTGTGTAAAGTTTTAACTGTTCTAGGACGGAGTCTCGTTTCTGATATCTGTAATGTTCGATGATTAATAACGGACGAGGCTAATAGATGTAAGTATCCAACTTACTTAGTAGTACCAGGATGTATCGCGACCTAAGTCTTCGTACTAGTGGCCCGAAATGAATAGTTCGACTATCTGTTTCGTCGGTAGGTGTTTATCTGGTTTAAGGGGGTTGCATTACCTATTGGATAAAGTTGTACCAACTGGGACCGCTCCAGGACCCAACAGCAGCGACCATAACGTCAATACTATAACAAATGGTGATGGGATGCGAAGGGTGAGGATATTTCGAGAAACAATATCCCCAGAATAACGTTCAACAAATGGGAGGAGCTCGCGGAAGAGCTTATGCGATAAACGGCGGAATATGGTACTCAGTCATTAGTTCGAGGATGAATCAACTCCATTAGTTCAAGTGTGTAACAAGTCTGTTAGTTCCATGAACAGTTCGTGATCGCGAGGATTAGCAACGGCAAAAGTATTAGCTTAAGAATGAGATAAGGTAGTTCAAAGCGAGGCCTTAAAGTTCTGCTGAGTGGTAAGACACGATTGTGTTTCTAGACCTTCTTAACGGATTCCGGTGATTATCGGGTTCGAGCTTATACTCGTGTCATATTGGATACCATTAAGCCCACTCGTTTATAATTCATTACTTACATAAAGGAGCGTCCTAATTTATGTAAGTAAGAAATGATAAACTTATGGTTCGGTGATTTACAATTTCTTTATTTAACTGAAGAGGCGTCCCAATCCTTTCAAATAAAGAGATTATAAATCATCCTACTTAATAATTTCCGATGCAATACGCGTACTCACATAACCTTCATGTGTGTGGATTAATTGACGATGCATGTGCTCTAATGAGTATGGGACGAGTGCTTAAAACTCGTCTTCGGAGACGGGAAGTAAAACAATCAAGGGAGATCGACATAGTGTTCCAAAATAGTTGATGAGTGTACGATTATAGTAAATAATATAAAGGTCTTTAGGAACGAGTTAACATAGCAATTATCATATCAATCCTCCTATTACAAGTCCCGCCCATACAAGACTTGCAATACTTAGATTCACACATAATTCCATGAAAACAAAACTGTGACGGGTTTCGTGTAAAACGATATTGTATAAGGTTATGAAAACGTTTTAGAGGCTATTGTATAACTTACGATGTCTGAGAACGAAGTGAGACCATTGTGCAACTCACAATGTCTAAGGAGTAAAATGAGACCATTGTATAACTCACAATGTCTATGGTGTAGATGAGACCATTGTGCAACCCACAATGTCTTAAGGAATGTTCTGGTGTTTATATAAATAACTCTTATATTAAAATTTTGAATGTAAAATATAAGCAAGGATGTTATGCCTATTTTTTTATATATTATATATATTCGTGATTTCTTGATATTACTTTTATATTATATATATTTATATTATATATATATCATATATATATATTTATTATATATATATTATATATTAAGAAATCAACGTAATGTACAAGGTAATTGTAAGAAGTAGTGTGTATGCAGCTTGAAAATGTTACGTTAATGTAACAAGTATTTAAGCAAGTAGTGTGTATGCAGCTTTGAATATGTTTGGATATTGATGCAATGTTTGTGAAAACGGGTTTATAGTTCTAAGGAAAAATATGCAATCTAGTTCTTTATAAACTAATGCTCTGATTCCAATCTGCAACACCTCTAAAATGTGTCGCAGGGAATATGTCCGGGAGTGTTAACTTCATTAATACAACACCCATCAAGATATAAGAGAAACGACCTCTAAATGTGTCGTGTGAAGTAATATCGTTGAATTTTCTTGAAATTGGATATAACATTTGTCCCATAATTGCATCACAATGAAAAACTTGAAAGCAATAATATGAGATTTGATCATTTGTATATAAGTAGAAATCTATGAATGAAATCTTGTCAATTTAGACTCCAATGCACATCAAGTAGCCAAGGCATCTTTAATCTCACCTGAGAAAAAATGCTTAAAAGTGTCAACTTAAAGTGGTGGTTCATGATATTTGTAAATGTATATGTTGAAATCAGAAGATTTATAAAGTATGTATGACCATTACAATCCTTTTAATAGTAGCAAAAATGTAAGTGCAAATGTAGAACCAAAAGAGTATAATGTCTACTGCTTCACCACAGTATCATGAAAAGCGTTTAGTAATTAGTAATGTTCAACAAAGTAGTGTGGACCACAAGATTTCCAAAATGTATGACTACTATAACAGATCAAGTATCACATAAAATGTATCTATTGTTGCGCTAAGCTCATGACACCGAAGCTAATTTGTGTATCATATAATATGCCAAGTGTATTATGCCTACCGGTGTTACTGACAAACACCATGAGGATTGACCATGTTATATATCGTTTATCAAGAGCCCCGTGGGTTTAGTGTGCGTACTCCTACCTGGATAGGGATATTAGTCCCAATAGATTATTCTATAACATCCACGATACAATCCGTTAATTAACAATTCATGATAGTTTCGGGCAAGAGAGTGGTCTAATCGCTACTTAGGCAACACGTAAACAGGAAATGATAACCAAAAACACTTGTGTCTAATGAATAAATAACCATTGTATTCATAAACAACTTTAAATACTTAAATCCATAAGTAGAATAGATAAGAGTGTGATATGAATCAAGTAACCGAGTTTGTAAATGAGTATAAGTATGAGTATGTAAACAAGTATGTAAACAAGTTGTAATGAGCATGTCTTCTCCCCCGAGATTTGTAAAGCAATGTAAAACAAGTAAAAGAGGGGCTATAAACTCACCTCGACGATGAAGAACGATTGGCAGAAGTGCACATATTAAGCACAACACAAACGGAAACCGAAACGGCTCGACCAAGGAGTTGCGGGTTATCTTAACGGTTCTGACCCACTAGCCTAGAGTAACGCATTTGGGTTTTCCGATGGATGATTACATCAACGCGACACGTTGATAAAAGATTTAGATTTTTAAGTTATAATTGTTGGTGGTTGGTTTAAATAAAATAAATTGAAAAGTCAAAGCCCAAAGTATGTTATATATTATCGTATATATATTAACATATGAAAATGAACATTAATATAATTCCATATGTGAATTATATTAATAAAGACAAACATTCAAAAGAAATAATTTGAAGTATATAATACTTTAAAAGTATTATACAAGAAATGAGAGTAAATAATTAAACAAAATAGTTCGACACGTTTTCGGAAATCACCACTTTAATAAATATAATGTTCTTGCATAAAAATAATCGTAACTGTTTTAAGGTTACGAATTAAGTAAACGATGTTTTAAAGTTTTTACAAAATGTTATGGACCTTTATAAATTAATATTTCATTTTCTTGACGGGTCGTAGCTAAAATAGTTGTCTCATTTGTAAAATTATAGATTTCGTTTGTTGTCGAGTTATTGTATAATTATAATTTAAAAATATCTTTAAACTATAATTTAGTCCTATTTATCGGTTTTCAAAGATAATAGAAATTGTAGCGAAAAATACTAAGTATAGAAATTTATAGAAATTTCGGCATGACCTATTCGTTTATACAAACGTTTTCAAATTTTTAGAAAAAAAAAATTCAACGCTTTCCTTTTTTCAATCAAATCCAGTTGAAAAATGTCCGTATGATTCAATTATATATATATATACTTTACATAAATAGTATATATATATATATATATATATCAATATTTAGATTATTTTATATAGTATTATATATATATATATTCTGAAATGAAATTACTATAAATATTAATAAGAATAAGTAAAACCAAACACAACCTATGTGTTGTTTAGACATAAACCCAAACGCCCTATATGGGCTGTTAAACCCATTGCCAAACACACCTTTCTGTTGTTATACGCAGATCCAAACGCCCCTGTTGGGCTGATAAATGCAAATCCAAACGCCTAATGGAGTGATTGAAACACATATCCAAAAGCACACCCTAAAATTTATATATAACCAAAAACAAAATAATAAATACTATTTTAATAACTAATTTAAACCCACCATTTATATTCCGATTTTATCACTTAAATATTGTGAAATGATTTAGCTAGTCGTTTAAAAATCAAACACGCCCTAAAGGCGGTTGGTGCCAAAACCAAACGCACCCTAGTGGGTCTAAGAAAACCCAACGCACCCTGTTGGTGTAAGAACCAAACGCACCCTGCTGGTGCAAAACCCAAACGCACCCTTGGTGCTGATAACCACAAACCAAACGCACCCCTTGGTGTTAACTGCCGAAACAAACACTCCCTTTGCTGCTGCTAAACCACCGGAACAAACACCCTTGTGGTGTTTCTCTTAAACCACAACGCACCCTTGTGGGTTTGAGTAAACCAAACGCACCCTGATGGTGGCTGAGCAGAACAAACCAACGCACCCTTAGGTGTGGCTGAGGTGAGAGAGGCGTCGGTGGTGAGGGGATGTGGGGGTGGTGATGGCAGCGGCTATGGTGGTGATGGTGATGACGAGGTGGTTGTAGTGGTGGTACGTGGCGTGATGTGGGGGGATGATGGTTTATTTGGTATGTTATCTTTTGTTTTTTTTTTTTTTGTATTCGTGTTTTGTGTTTGGTTGGGTTTCTTTCTTTTTTGTTGGTGTTTGCTTGTTATTGGTTTTTCTTTATTTGTGACCTATTTTAATTCTTTTGGTTTTTGTTGTCTATTCACTGGTGTAGATGGTGTGGTGGATGTGGTGATGTTGTTGATAGTGACGGTGGTGGTTGTCGGCGGCTGGCCGGAGGCGGCGCCAGAAAAGATGGAGGAGAGGGAAGTGGTGTGTGGGGTGACTAGGTTAAATGAGTAAAACCCTAGATAGTTATCTATATATACCACAAAGTTTAAAAAAAATATGACAAGTGTCAAATAGATTAGGGGGTGATGGTGTAAATTCTTATGGTAACTTTTGTAAAATAATGGTTCGGGTCTCGTTTACGATACTTAACGGATGGTTCAAAACACGAAACTTGCGCCATTGCGTTCCAAATGATTTTTCCTATAAAAATGAGTATTTACTTGATAGTATTTCATAAATGTTTTTATAAAACTCATTTAAAAATGTTTATCAATTATTGGGTATCGCTTTTAAGCTTTGACCGTAAAATAAGTTTTAACTTCAACTTTCGCGTTTTAAAACAAATGTTTTTAAATAAAATGTTAAACAATTTATTAAATATTTTTATTAAATAAATTTTGATAATTAAATATAATTTAATTATTATCGTGTCGGTACGTGTTGTTCTCGTTTATAAAATTTTGCGATGGTATTTCAGTCATTTTCTGCTTGTTTTCAGGTCTCGGGCAAAACTAAAAAGTTGTTCGAAATGTCGTTTTACGTCAAATTGCTTTAGAGTCCGAGTCGTGAGAATGTGATTTAGCGGGTCGTTTTTGATAAGTCAACTTATGAATAACATATATCTTCTCATTTTCATCGTCAAAATATATTTAAAAATATTTTGCACATGAGAGATATGTAATAATAAATATGATTTATTATTTAAATATGTTCCGAAAAATGACCGGTTACGCGGTAATCGTTTTTATGTGACAATAAAATATCATAAGTCAAAAAGTCAAGTCGAACTCGAAAAGTCAAAGGGTAAAATAGTCATTTAAAATTTCAAAAATTGCCGGTTGTTACAATCAGTGGATTCAAAATGAGAAGTTGTATGAACCCTTTTATCCGAATACTATTCCTTCTTTATCTTCTTCATCTTGTCTTACTTCTTCATCATGAGTGGAGAACTTGGGATGGACAAAGTCATCACCATCATTGTCTGATTCAGTCTGTTCATTATCATCATCTTGATCATCATCATCTTCATTATCAGCATTGTCATCATCGTCTTTACTCATGCTTACTTCATCATCATATAGCCTAGTCAATGGACTTCAAGAAATCTGAATCATTTTAGGCGATATGTAGGTACATCGGGAACCCTTGGTGAAACACCAGTTCCTTCATTTGCACCTGAACCACTGGCGTGAGAGCTGTGGAATTGTGTCTTGCTTCTTTTGGTGATAAGTTTCATTTGGTCAGCCTTAGACAATGCAATTTCTGATAGAGTCTCCAATCCTTGAGCAGGTAGCTTCTTCTTTCCTGATTTAGCCACCTTAGTTGTAGCTTTGAGTCTTTTACCTAAAGAAGCTTTAGGGGCTTGATCAGTCTTTTCCCTGGTAGATCGTCGTACATACTTTGGTTTTGGAATCACCTTTCCAGTAGCAAAATCATAGTAAGTCTTGTACGCCTCCGACTCCTTCATTGCTTGATTGGTTAGAGTATCAGGAAGTATGGCACCGTACTTTTGAACTGTTTCATGCTTGGGGATGAATCTCATTGTGGTGAGAATAGGGTCATCTTTAGCCATGTGCCAGTCCACCTTGTTTCTTCTTGGAATTGATTGATCTTTTGACATGAAGTGGTTGATAATGACTTTGGTGAATCTTGGATAGTACATGTCTTTGTTCTTCTTTGACACCTTATTTTTGATTTGATAAACTAAGTCTTCCCATAGAAGGTAGACATAGTCAACATTTTTCTGGTAATACATACCCCAAATGATTTGAGCCCGAGAGATACAAAGTTGATCGAGTCTAGTTACTTTACTACTGAGACATTTGTTGATGATGGTTCTAAATGTTCTCCAAGGTTGATGTAGAGTATCAACCTTGACATCAGAGAGTGACTTGATATCTCCAGTGTAACCAAGTTTTCTTATGAAAGCAAGTATTTCCTCTTCAAATGGAGGATCTATAAATTTCTAGCCAGGAAGATTTGGGCAAATCTGGAGCATATCTTTGAAAGTTTCTAGATCAAAAGAATAATTCTTTTTGTTCAACTTGAATTTGATGCAGTGCTTGTGAAAGGAAATAGTTGCCTATAATTCATGCATGTAGATGGCAGGAACACTTACAGAGATCAAGAAGGCTTGATAAAAAGGTGTGAGAGAAAGAACATCCAAAGCAACTTAAAAAGTGGGTTCCTTGGGCTTGAATGTAGTGCTCAATCTGTAGTTGCAATTTCCAATCCTTAGACGTTGTTCTCTTGGAACAAGATCATCGTCAAAGGCTTGTTGTTGTTCTTTTGTGATACTCATGATTCTGCTAAGAATGAATCAATACATTTTATATATAAACAAATTTATATAAGACACTATAGAGACATTTTTAAGATATGGCACTTAAGGCATTCGACACATTTAGTGAACTAATCATGAAAAGGAAGAACTTAATTTGGCTTAATGGGTTATGGCACATTTGTAACATTAATAGACTATCTAGGAATCTAGTTCATTCTAACTAGTAGGGAGTTAGATTACCTAGGTCTTGTTTTAGTTACACTAGTTAAGCCAATTTTAACTTGATTAGATTTCAAAGAAAACCAATTTTAAATTTGCTACCTAAAACAAGTTTTAAGTCTCCTTCTAATTAGAATCTAAGTGTTTAGCCTTTTGTTTCCTTTAATTATAATTATGAATCTTGATATTTAAGTGTAAACTGCGAGTCCGATCAATATTTAGAACTACTAGTCCTATTACTATTGAAAAACTACGAGTTGTTCTATAAACTGCGAGTTCGGTCAATATTGGAAATGCGAGTCTGTCAATAGTCATACCGCGGAGTCGGGTCAAATACTTAAGAACTGCGATATATGGATCACTTAAGAAAAAAAAAAAAAAAAACTGCTAGTCCAGTCATAACAGGCAACTGCAAGTTTGGTCAATACTAAGATCTGCAAGTCCTGTTAGGCCTATGGACCTACGAATTCGGTTAAGCCTATGGACCTACGAGTCCGGTTTATACTACCAACTGCGAGTTTGGTTAATACACCAAACTGCCAATCCGGTTCACGAACTTAAATGTTTTTACAACCATGTTACGATTTCAAGATTTGTTCACATAGTATCATAGCAGACTCATAATTGATTTTCAAAATCACATTACCACAAATACATCAACAATTAACACAAACGAGCATTCAAAACCAAATATTCATTATTACCCAAGAATCAAACACACGATATATGGATTTCAAGGCACATTTATATTCAAGAGAGCATTTAACACATATCCTACACAAAACCCACAAACTTTTCCTATTAAAACTCAAAAACACATAATTTTGACATACAAAATCAAGCATATCTCACTCAATAGCTATCCCTATTAAAAACTGTTATACACGAATCATTATCACCCTAATATGAACAAAACCCCTCTAACAATTTTTGTTTTCATTAAGTTTTAATTTTGAAGAACCCTAATTTGATTTTTTAGGGTTTTCGATCTTAAAACCTTGTAAAAATGAAATTCTTTCGAGATGTAGGATCATTAAGGTATAAGGATCAATGTTTTAGTTATACCTTAAGCACGAAAATGACTGGAAATCTTGAACAAAGATGTGACGATTTTGTGAGAGAGTTGGAGAGTTTTTTAGATTGTGTTTGTGTGTGTGATTAACTGAAACACGGGGAGGGGGTGTTTGTGTATAAGACAAGTGTCGTTTTGTGTACAAATGCCCCCTTAGATTTAGGATGTCTTGTACTTTTCATTTATAAGATATTTTAGGCATTTTAAGTTAACACGTTGGCACAAATAGTCCCTTTTGTTTTAACTAGCATACCTAACAACTTAAATTTGCACATATTCTCTCTAAGGCATAAACAAATAACATTTAAGGCACACATAAGCTAAACTTAATTAACTTTCCTTATAAAATGATATTCCGTTATTGTTTAAAAACCTTTTTTCCTTTTATCAAATGACTTTCTGAAGAAGATATATGACATTTTCTCCCCCTCAAACAATGACCCGTTTTCTATTTAAAGAGTTGTAGTCGTTGTGTTCCGTTTTTTTAGTTGTTTGAGAAGTTAAATGTCTTCGAAAAGCTTTTTTTGAGAATTAATGTTTTAATTTGAAAATCAAAACACCTTGAAATAATATTTCTCTTTTTTTTACACATCTCGTGATGAACACGTACACTTATGGTATATAGAAAGATAGGGTTGTGTTTTGCCAAAGTAAACACAAGGCCTTTTGCATTGTCATAAAGCTTAGGGACAGATGCCCGAAATAATTTCTAGTGAGAGGTCAAGTTTTCTTTTTGAAATACTTGCCTTTAAGATGAAGACCGGGTTGCTATCGGAAATAATAGCAAGCATTTTTGGCATGTTTGAATGAATCTTTGCTCGAATTTCATTTTCAGCCTAGTATTCATTATTAAACGGACATTTCTAGACGGTAAAATGTTATCGATTTTCATAAGACATGCCATTATTACCTCTTTTTATATTTTTCTCATTTTTTAATTTTATTTTTGGTTTTAAAGATTTTATATTTTTGTATTTTGTTTTTATAAAGGTTTTCTAAAAATGAAAAATCTTTTTGGTTTTTCTGGTTTTGAATATATATATACATATTATATACATGATATTTGAATATGTATCACCACTATTTTTTAGCTTCATCTGCCAATTGTTTCAGGGTCTCCGGCGTAAAACTTCGCATTCCCGGCTTGTTGATAAGAAATTCCATTATTTCTCTGCCAAGGGCTTTAGTGAAGATGTCCGGTAGCTGATACTTTGTATTAACAAAGTAAAGTTCTACTACTCCGTTCTTAACTTGCTCTTTTATGAAGTGGAATCTGATGTCAATATGTTTTGATCGAGAATGTTGAACATTGTTGCAGCATAAGGTAATAGTGCTTTTGTTATCATAGTACATTGGAATTTTATTGAATCCAAGGCCATAGTCGGTAAGTTGTGATCTCATCCAAAGGACTTGAGCACAACAGCCAGACAAGGCAATATATTCAGCTTCCACACTGGATATCGCGATGCTTTTTTGCCTTTTTGATGACCAGCTAACAATTTTGTCTCCCAATAATTGCATACTTCTAGATGTCCTTCGTCTAGTATCTTAGCAACCCGCATGATCAGCGTCTGCATAAGCTGTTAGAGCAATAGAAGAATCCTTTGGATACCAGAGTCCCCTATTAACGGTTCCCCTTAGGTATTTAAAGATTCTTTTTACAGCATGTAAGTGCTTTTCGGTAGGCTTTGCCTGATACCGGGCACACATGCATACAACAAATGTAAGGTCTGGTCTACTGGCTGTGAGATACATAAGGGTGCCCACCATTCCACGATAGTGTGTAGGGTCAACGGCTTTCCCTTGTGTATCTTCATCCAGTTTGGATTTCTCCACCATAGGAGTATCCACGGGGTCACTAGATTCCATACCATATTTTTTCAAAGATTCTAGAGCATATTTAGACTGGTTTATAAAGATGCCTCTGGGACTTTGTGAAATCTGTAGTCCTAGAAAAAATGATATTTTTCCCATCATCGACATCTTAAACTTTGAGCATATGGATCCCTTTTAAACAGATCTTACTTAGCTTGTTAAAGCTTAGTTGTGTTGGATAGATCCAAGACAACTACAATAGAAACTAAGATTGTGAATATTATAAACTATGCAGAATCTATCTTGTAATACTAATGAAAACAATGAAACAGTAAAAAAAGATCTTGCTAAACTTTCTATATATTATACAATCAAAGTTATAGAATACCTTGAAACTAATAATATAACTATATTTGCTTATGAAAACTATATAAAAACTGCATATATAGATATTTGCTGTAGTGTTCTTTTTATTACACCAAAGATATCCTAATGGGCTTACAAAAAGCGTTACTCATGATCATGCATATCTATTCCTAATATATCTCATGCATATCACATAAGCAGTACCTAACTATTTCTAACTAACAGTACTAATAAACTAATAGTACTAACATTTTGTACCGGTAGTACTAACTATAACACTAGCAGTACTGACTTAGCTTGGCGGTACTAAGTCTTCTCTTGGCAGTACTAAGTTAAACCAGTAGTAAAAACTTGTAGAAGTCCTTAATTCCCAACAATCCTCCCTTAAACTTGTGATTTACCTTCAAATCATCAAGTTTCTGAATTAAACCTTCTGTGGTTGAGAGAATGCTTCTAACATTTACTGTCTTGGTCTGTTTGCTAGTATGACAATTTTCCTTAAAAGCTCATCTGCCATCTCTGAATATTGATCTACTTGCAGCTTGTTACATAACATCAAAGTCAGAAGCCCTCTTGTCAATGGATAATCTTTCTCAACCAACATAAAGATATCATGTCCTTTGTCTGTAGATACATAGTGAACACCACATGTATCATATAACCTCCATGTCAATGGATCATGTATATATCTCTGAAGCTTCCAAAGAATATCATCAGTATCAGGTTCAAATAACCTCTTCAATTCAACCCATAATGTTCTTCCTTTGTTATCAGTAGGATCTGTTGAACTGAATCTTTCTTTAACCAAACTTCATAGCTTATCAAGGTCTTTTCTATTAAATTTTTTTAACATATCATCAAAAGTCTGATTAGCTTCTTTATGGTTTCCAACTCTGATAATTCTCCAATATCTTCTTGTGTCTCTAGAGTAGATTTCCCAGTCAATTATTAGATATTTGACCTGTAAGGCTTCAACATAGAGCTTCTTCAATGGATAATACATTCATGTTTTGTTGTAAATCCTCTTGTGATAATTCTGTTTCTTCTTGTTCTGGTTGTTCTTGAACTGACCCTGAAACTTCATTAGTCTTTTGCTTCTTAGAACCTTCATGATCCAATTTTACTTCTTTTGCATCCCTTTTTGAACTTCCAGTTGTTAACTCAAGAACTATTGTGTCACCTTCACTCTCTATTGGATGAAAAGTTTGCACCCTTCTCATTGTTGTTTCAAACAAAGCCTTGAGTTCATCAAAGGAAAGTCTCTTCAATTGCTGCAGAGTGTGACTTCCTATATGCTTGATATAGTTAGACATATAAGTTCTTTGTTGAGCTTGTGTGAGTGGCTTGTTCCTCCTTTCTTCAGCTCTTTGTTGGGTAAAATATCTCTTTCTCTGGTTGATAAGTTCTGCAAGCAGTCTTGCTTTTTTAGCTTCAGAGTATTTTTCTCTTTCTTCTGTTTGTATCCTTTGTGCTAGCTCTTCATCAGCATCAATTGTGGCTTGTATATCTTCTCATTCTTCAATATTGAAAGAACTAGCTTCTTCATGCACTCTGGCAATCCTTTGTCTCTCTTCTTCATCAAGCTATTCTTGCAATCTTACAGCTGCTTCATAACCAGCTCCTTTTTGTCTTTGCTGCAGCTTTGTACCTGCGTCCTCTACTCAGGCTTAGATTCTATCATTATACCTTTACCTTTCCTTTATCTTTGTTAAATTTCTTGAACAATACAGCAGTACTAACTGGCATTGTTGCAATAGCAGTAAACTAACTGCTTCTTCAGCTGTACTAAATAGTCTAATAGCAGTTACTAAATCACCTCTTACCAGTACTAACTGCCCTTCTTCTTCTAGTATAAGTGTGAACATTTTTAGCTGCATCTGCAAGTACCTTAGCTGCATTAAAGACTCCTAACTGATCTTTAGGTTGATCTGCTTGACTATGTGTAGGAGTAACCAAAGTAACTCCTGTATCTTGATCAATTTCTTCTATCATCCTCCCTTGTTTGGAAGAATCCTCGAAATCCTCTTCTGCATCATCAGATATAACCACTCTTGACCTTCTTCTAGCTTGACTTGTCTTGACAGTCTGCTCTAATTTCTTTACCTTCTTGATAAGTTTAGTAAAAGCATCACCATAGACTTTCTTTGTCTGTCTCAAAAGCTTTACCATCTATCTAATAAAATTTGTGACCAAATCCATCAATTCATGTTGTTGCATTCTGCCCTCATCACTTCCAGGTGTGTGACCTCTTGGGAGAGGTGAATCATGGGGCATGGATGGGGTCTTATTAATGTTATCACTGCCTTGTCCTTGCATCTATGCTATGTAGACAGTAAGTGACAACCCCTCCTATATGACATCAACTGTGGATTGAGCACTCTCAATCTGCTACATTGGTGTGAGGAAGAGAACTACGCTGAGGAACTTCAGTTTCCTATCTGATATGACTCTTAAGTGTTGGTGAAATATGTGGTTGTGAGGTTGATGGAGAAACTGTGGGTGTATGATAGGACTCAACTAGGACTGTTGATCCTTCACCCTGAAAAATTGGACCATGAACAAGCATTGTTGGAAATAATGGAATGTCCACCCCATTATAACCCTTAGAAATCCTTCTCATATTGCCAAAAAGTTTTTGAGTAAGAGTAGGAGCAATATAAGTTCTTTTGTGAGGTAGAAGCTGTCTTTTGTGCTTGTTCAAAAAGATTTGTATAAATCTTGGATACATTAAAAATTTAGACTGATTATCCAAGTTTTTCACCATGGCATTAAAAATCAATTTTGAAAAATTAAAAGTTCTGTTTGTGGACTAAGCAAATGATAAAAGTGGCTATGTTGATAATAAATTGTTTCCGAAATCAGTTTTCTTAGCACTCAAAACAATTAATAGGATCGGTATATGGATCAAAACCTCCACTGAGGGAGAAAAGTGTCCCTTTTGAAAAAAGTTAATTGTCAGAATTGAAATACCCATCAGAGCCAAGTTGCTCAAAAATTTCAGTATTAGGTAAAGTAATAATACCATCAGAATCTTCTAACTTGAGATGCCTCCTTATAGATGCTTTAGTAACAGTCTTAACTCTTCCATCAATGGTAGCAGTTATTTTCATCTCTCCATTCTCAGATGTGCTTGCAGAAGCAGTTTGCCAAAACTGATAGATGAGTAAAGCATAGATGGTTGGATTTTCAGTGAGAGCATACTTTATGTGAGTAAAATTGAGAAAATCCACTATCTGATGAAATCATGCACTTCCCTCCGGTTTCTTTAAGAAAACGACCATATTATGTTTGTCACAGAAGTCCAAATTCGTCATTCGATTGAGAAAAGTTTGAGTAGGGTTCTGGGTTATGATCGTGGATGAGAGTATGTGTGTTTGATAAAGGTAATTGAGATAATAGAGAGTACTTAAGGTTTTTGATTGGACCGACTGAATAAAATTGAGTATTTATCTTGAAGAAATCTTGATATATAAACAAAGTTCAAGATTTATCCAAATCAAGGAAACCTATAAGCAAAGTAGTTGGCAGAAATATTCCAAACAGTACTAACGGTAATCTAGCAGTACTAAGTTTAGCCTAACAGTACTAACTTTAAGCCCAGCCGTATTAACTTTACCCAGCAGTATTAACCCAGCAGTAGTAAGATATGCCTAGCAGCATAAACTCTAATTTCGTTCCAAAAAGCATTTCCATCATCAATTTTGATTCTCACAAGCTCTCTTTCTCTATATCTCTCAATTATTTTTCTCACCAATTCACTCTTTCTGTTTTTGTATCACACAGCTCTCTTTCTGTTTTTCAGCTCACTATATCTCTCATTTCTTTTTCTCACCAATTCAGACAGTTTTGTACAAAGTTCCATCAATTCCTTTAGTTTCATGTTGTCCTACCCACTTCCAAGTGTGTTAACTCTTGAGAGAGGTGGGTCATTAGACTATTTAGATGTAGTCTCAAACCTAGTTTGAGCATCTGCACCCCCCAATATGGTATCTTGGTACCTGGGACCACTACCTGAACTAGTTCCCTGAGGACTTGGCTCATTAAGTGTTGCCATGGATTGGATCCTAATTATGTTACCACTTGCCTGCTCTGCTTCTAAGCTAGAAGCAGTAGTGGCAACCCTTTCCATTCTGTCTTCCTATTCCTTAGTGACAGTCTCATCTATAACTAGGGCAATAGGTCCACTAGACTAAGATATCTCAATGTTCCTTTTTCGCTTTCCTTGGTCTTTGGGTCTTTTTAGGTTGAAATAAAGATGGAACAGTGATTGGTTCAAGTTTAGATGTTAAAGTAGTGGTGGATGTGTATTAGGGATCAGTGGGTTGTCCTGACCCTTCACCCACTTCTGCTTGATGTTATATTAATATAGTCTCATAAAGTGATATTACAATCCCATCCATCCATTCTTGACTGCATATTAACACAATTAGCCTCCCTTCAATCAATACTTCAGAGGTTAAGCATTCCAATAATCAACAGCATTTCTTCTAACAAACTTCACAATTTGTATCATCAAATCTAACCATACTGCTTTGCTTATCCTGCAAGTGTTAGTCCAAAACCAAGAATACACAATCCAAAGCATTTTCTTCTCACCAATATTAATTATGACTAACATTTTTAACTAGCAGTATTAAGTATAATTAACAGTACTAATTATACTTAGCAGTACTAATTGATACAACTAACAATACTAATCCTTTACAAAACATTTCAAAGACACAAAGAGATTAAAACCTTAAGGATTTAGCATTCCAATACTTGCAACCAAGTATTGAAACCTTCCAACATCTAAGGCTTTTGTAAGTAAGTCTGCAAAATTGTTATCAGTGTGTATTTTAACCACTTGAATTAACTTTTTGTCATTGTAGTCTCTTATAAAATGATGTCTAATCTCTATGTGTTTTGTTTTAGAGTGTAAAACAGGATTCTTAACAATACACATAGTACTGTTATTGTCAATATTAATCATGGTGTGCATAAAATTATACCCATAATCCAGCATTTGATTCTGAATCCAGAGTACTTGTCCACAGCAACTAGCAGCAGCCACATATTCAGCTTCAGTAGAGGAAGTGGCAACCACAGTTTGCTTCTTGCACTGCCATGATATTAATCTGCACCCTAGGAACTGACAACCACCTGTTGTAGACTTCCTATCTAGGCTTGCTCCAGCATAATCACTATCAGAATATGCCACCAAGTCAAAGGAAGAATCTCTAGGATACCAAAGGCCTAATTTAGGTTGGCCTTTTAGGTACCTAATAATCCTTTTCACTACATGTAAGTGTGAAACCTTAGGTGTAACTTGGAATCTGGCACATGCACATACTGCAAACATAATGTCTGGTCTAGATGATGTAAGATACATCAATGATCCAATCATTGACCTGTGGAGATGAACATCAACATCATCACCATCTGAGTCCTTGATCAAAGCCTTATCTGTATCCATTGGGGTGCTAGCTGTCCTGACATCTGTGAAACTAAACTTCCTTAATATTTTAGCTACATATTTATCCTGACTGATAAATATCCCATCTTCTTTTTTGCTTCACTTGCAACCCTAAGAAGAAAGTGAGTTCTCCCATAAAACTCATCTGAAACTTGTCATGCATTAGTTTCTCAAATTCAATACACAACTCCTTTTTTGTAGAGCCAAAGATAATGTCATCAACATAGACCTGTACAAGCAAAATATCCCCTTTTTTGCTTCTTGATAAACAAGGTCTGATCTATCTTTCCTCTGTGAAACCCATTGTTTAATAAATACTTGGCCAAGGTTTCATACCAGGCTCTTGGAGCTTGATGTAAACCATAAAGTGCCTTCACCACCTTGTAAACTTTGTCAGGATAGTCAGGATTTTCAAATCCTGGAGGTTGACCATAAAGGAAAGCACTCTTCACATCCATCTGATATACCATAAATCCCATAAAGGAAGCATAGGCTAAGAACAGCCTTATTGCCTCAATTCTTGCTACAGGTGCAAAAACTTCATCTTAATCTATGCCTTCTTCTTGAGTATATCCATGTGCAACCAGCCTTGCTTTGTTTCGAATTACTATGCCTCTCTCATCTTTCTTGTTCCTAAAAATCCATTTTGTACCAATAGCCCTCTTACCCTTAGGCAAATCTACTAGTACCCAAACCTTTTGTAGCTTAAACTGTAGAAGCTCTTCTTGTATTGCTTCTACCTAAGCTGGATCACTTAGAGCTTTGACAATCCTTTTAGGTTCTTCCTGGGATAGGAAACAAGCAAATAGACAAGTATGAAGGTCTTCATGGTTGATCCTCTGTTGAACTGAACTAAACATACCACGTTCAGTCACATTTCTTGACATTCTTCTGGTTTGAGATGGTGACATTATATCTCTTATGATTTGAGTAAGAGGATGATCTTTATGGATTCTTGTATTTTGAGTAGAAGAAACAGGATATGTGTTAGTAATGTCGCTCATATCCATTTCAGTTTCATCATCAAAGAAATCAGTATGCGTGGCTTCAAGTGGAGCAGTAGTAACTGTTAGACTAACAATATTAATATTTAGACTACTAGTATTAACATTTGTACTGGCAGTATTAATACTTGGCCCGGCAGTATGAACATCTTGAGTACTATCTTCAGGCCTCTCTTGATCATTAATTCCCCATCAAATATTAATATTTGAGTTAGTACTGCTTTCTGGTTTCTCTTGGTGATTAACTCTACTTTATTTACTAACCCTTCATCATCTTCTTTCAGGATCACAGAAAGTTCTGGTCATCATGACTAGACATTCATTGAGGAGAATCAATCAATGAAGAAATCTTTCTACGAGGCCTAACAATGGTGTTCTTGTCTTGTGTTAGTTTTCTTGCTAGGGAACTTCACCTAAATACTGACTTCTGAACATCCCCTCCCCCCCCCCAACCCCACTCCCCCCCCCCCCACTATGCAAATCATTAGAGTTTGTACCTGCAATAACTGGCACGTAATTCATTGATTTTGTTAGACTATCAAGATCAAATAGCCATTTTGGACCATCCCCTAAAACAATAGGTTTATCCTCTAAGAACCTAATGTGTAAGTTTTCTTATACTCTCCTGGTTCTAATGTTGTATACTCTAAAAGCCTTACTAGTCAATGAGTATCTAACAAAGAATCCATCATCAGATTTTCCATTAAGCTTGCCAAGATGATCTAAGGTATTAAGAATAGAAACATGGCACCCAAATGGTCTCATGAAGCTTAGAGCAGGAGTTCTACCTCTAAACAGTTCATAAGGTGTCTTGTTATGAGGCTTAACAATTATTACCCTATTTTGTACATAGCAAGCAGTATTAACTGCTTCAGCCCAAAATATAGTGGGTAACTTAGAGTCTGCTAACATTGTTCTAGTTGCCTCAATCAGTGTTCTATTTCTCCTTTCAGCAACACCATTTTGCTGAGGAGTTCTAGCTACACTATATTCTCTCTTAATGCCTTTTTGTTCACAAAACTCATTCATAACTCTATTCTTAAACTCTGTCTCATTGTCACATCTGATTATTTTTACTTTCTTATCAACTAGGTTTTCTATCTCAGTTATAAAGTTCTTAAGGATGCCACTAGTCTCATCCTTAGAGGCTAAAAAGAAAACCCAAGTGAATCTGTGTAACACCCCCATTTTTACATATAGCAGCGGAAGCTAATCTGGGGTATTACTTCATAGTACAACAGTCATAATCATAGAAAACGACTTAAAAGAGACGTTTTTAAAAGATACGTTATCATTCATTAAAATCAGAGATTTACAAAGGTAGGTCCTAAAATCTAGTTACATACAATGTGAGTGATAATAAGTTTTAGCCATCTTCATGTCCATGACACTCCGTGCCATAAGTTGCTCAATTACCTGAGATAAACATGCTAAAAAGTCAACAAAATGGTTGAGTTAAATTCATAGGTTTGAAATGTAATAGTTGAATACAAGTTATCATAATGGAAATATTGGTATTGCAGGGATAATTATCATGGAGAACACTATTATCCGGGAGAACAGTATTATCATGGAGAACAGTATTATCACCCTAAACTCATGAATCACATAAAGAGATATTAATGACGATATTGGAATACTACCAAAGAGTAATAAAGAGATATTAGGAGATAATTACCAAATAGTATTAAAGAGATATTAGGAGATTTACCCAAGAGATATTGGGACGATATAACCAAAGAGATATCGGGAGTACTACCCAAAGAGATATTTAAGAGATATTGGGAGATATTACCCAAATAGATATTAAAGAGATATTGGGAGATACTACCCAAATAGATATTAAAGAGATATTAGGAGATATTACCCAAATAGATATTTTCATGTACTTAGGCAATAATATATCAGGATAGCATATAGTTTAGAAAACACTTGCATTCATGGTTTATAGCAGGTATCACGGGTTTATAAAGTATGAGGTTATGGAACTCATTAAGTCTTTGAAAAGTAATAACATGTTATAAGATAAACGAGTATAAAAAGAGTTTGTAACAAGTTGTATCCTCGGGGTTTGTAAAACATGTTAAATAAGTAAGCATGGTTATGAAAATCTCTAAGTCTTTAAAAAGTAATCATATGTTTAGATAAATGAGATGTAAATGAGTTTGTAATAAAAGCATGTATCCCCGCGGGTTTTATTAAAACATGTAAATAGTAAAGGCGAGTTATGAATTCACTAAGTCTTTGAAAAGTAAAACCACATTGTCATAAGATAGACGAGTATGTAATAAGAGTTTGTAATACAGCTGTATCCCCTCTGGGTTTTATAAAGCATGTAAATAAGTAAAGCGAGGCTATGAATCTTTTTAAGTCTTTGAAAATTAATCCATATTGTTATAAGATAAATGAGTATGTAAAAGAGTTTGTAAACAAGCATGCATCCCCTCGAAGGGTTATTAAAACATGTAAATACCGAGGTTATGAATCTCACTAAGTCTTTGAAAAGTAATCACATTGTCATAAGATAAACGAGTATGTAAAAGAGTTTGTAATCAAGCATGTACCCCCGCGGGTTTTATCAAAGCATGTAAATAGTAAAAGCGAGGCTTGAATTACCTAATAGGTAGTTGTAATAAATATTCAATGAAGCTCGACGACCGTATCATAATCTTAACGGGAAGGTTGATATAGCAAATGTTAGTAACAGATACGTCACACTACTGAGTATATATGTCAAGTCTTAGGAAAGTGTACTCTAGAACTTTGGTTTCTAAGGGTTATGGATTTGATTGAGAGTTATTGGAATTATTGTAGCACGTTCGGGCCATCATAATTCTGATTTCATTTAGTAAACGTTTGAGGTGGCTAGGGCACTTTAAATGTTAAACCAACAACTCAGTCAGAACGTAATACCAAGATGAAACCTCTTAATATGAAGCTCCCTAGTATTGTGGTACAATATAGCTTTCGGATGATCGGTTTTAAGCGTTTTATTCAATATCTAGAAATGTTAAGCACGTCAAGCGTTAATTAAAGTTATGTCTTGTAATGTTTTGAATACATTTTTATACTTTTTCAAAATGTTACATTTTAGACCATTGAGAATGAAAAATGGCAAAATACCTTGTGATTGCCTGTTTACGAGTTTGGTCCTTTAAGTTTCAAAGATATACCAAGTAAACCTTGTACTTTGGAAAGTGACATAATAGACCCCTGTAGTTATAACTTTGATAAAATGACATTTTTAGTCCTTTTAGTTATAAGTTTCCGAAAGTTACGATATATACCCCTTGCATGGATAATATTTACAAAATATGTCCAAATTGCCATGCAAGCTTATTTTAACATTTCAATAGACATTTATAAGTTATAATAAACTAAAATATGAAGATTTAACATTACAAAAGTTTAAAATAAACGATTGTTAAGCTAGGAAGCAAATGGGTCAAAATTTGGGTTTTAAAAACGTAAAACGCTGCGGGTTTTAAGTTCAATTTCCTTCATTTGATCAATAAAGTGATTATTTTAACCATTGTTTTAGCATGTAGGATAGATTATAACAACATTTAACCATTATAACATTTAGTTTTAAGAAAAACATGAAATTAGGGTTTCGGGTGTACGATTTTGGATCAAAATAGAAAATGAGCATGAATTGAGTTATAAAACTTTAACAAGAGTATATTTAGGATCATATGAACATTATAAGAGTGTAGAAGCAGAAGTAGAACATCCATAACCTAGGTTAGCTTCAAGGAGCAAAAATGGTGGAAATGGGTCGTTTTGGGTAGTATTTCCACTCGTACGCCTTGTATCTTGTTCTCGGGGCTTCAAATCTTCAAAGCTTTGCTTGAATGATCTTCTTAGATGATCCTAGGATCATATGGAGCAGATAATGTTTGCTCAATTGGGTTATAGAAAGAAGAGATGGGGGATGCTTTGAAATGAAGAGTTATGGGTTCTATTTATAGGCGAATGAAGTCTTGATGACTAAGGGACCTTTGCACACTAAGGTTGGACACTTTTACATGCTATATAATGAGTTGGGGAGGCTATGTGATGAGTATGCATGGTGGAAACTAAATAGAAGGTGTTGGAACACCCATGTGCTTGCCGCGGCTGCCATAGGCACAAGAGGGGAGATGTGGAGCCTTAATCAACCAAGAAATGGTACAAGGAGCTTAATAAGCTGCTTAAGGGAGTAGAGGTACTTGTCATTTAG
This sequence comes from Tanacetum coccineum, assembly GCA_026074375.1. Classification (NCBI taxonomy): domain Eukaryota; kingdom Viridiplantae; phylum Streptophyta; class Magnoliopsida; order Asterales; family Asteraceae; genus Tanacetum; species Tanacetum coccineum. The sequence goes on along the minus strand of BQNB010003690.1, from coordinate 33,058 downwards.
GAGCTTGTGCAAAAGAAATTGTCAAAATGGGTCAATTATGCAAGAAATAGGGTCGCGGGTCCAAAAGGTTTGGTTTAGGTTTTCTTTGTGTTTTCAAGCTTCTAATTCTTGCACATTGTTCTTATAAGCATAGATTAATGATTACAAGGCTTGTAATATGAGTTATTATCAGAATTTGATAAGTGGTTTGGGTTAAAATGGGTCAAAAATGAGTTAACAAGGTCGCGGGTCATTTTAGGGTTGATTAGCGTTTCCTTGGGTTTTCTTGGCTTATAATTCGTGTATAATGGATCAAGAATGATAGAATACTAACCTTATGCATTGTATAAAGGATTATTAATGATATTTTATTGTTTGTTTAAGCTAAAATGGGTTGAAATGGAATAATAAGCTGCGGGTTTGAATTAGGGCTCATATTGAGTTCATTAGGGTTTCTAACTTTTGAATTAAGGTTTTGAGTGTAAAAAGATGTATGAAAGCTTATGAATAGAATAACTAGGGTTTAAACATTGTATATTGAGTGTAGTAGCTTGTACATAAGTGGTGATGAAGAAACTAGAATGAAAACAGAGGTAAAACAGCTATTTTGGAGATCGGGCATTAATGATTTGTACATTATGTATTAAAGACTTGTTCCTTTCTTTGGAGAGAATGTATATTCATATGAGATGTTATGTTACTTGTACATATGCTTTAGTAGCTTATACATTCACTTAGTATTAACCTCATAGTCTGGGGTTTAGAGGTATACGATAACGGTTTAAAGCCCGTTTTGATATAACGTTGCGAATGGTACATTATAGGAATAATGTACTTTGTAAAAAGGATATGATGATATTGACTTGACATGTTATGATGTTTGCTTGACATATATGAAGACAGGATTGCCATAGATAGGTTGCATGAGCTTGTCTACTTTAGTTATGCAAGTTACCTTGCATAATGAGATATTGACAATGCAAGTAATGTAATAAAGCGAAAAATTTCCTCGTATAATTGTGATAATAGGTTTTGCATTTGATGAAAATTCTTGGGTTGTTATAGTCTCCACCCCTTACAAAAATCTCGTCTAGAGATTTAGTTGAAAGTTGTAGTGAATAGATGTAGGTACTAGGCCTGAATTTAGGTTAGACTAATCAAGGTTACAAGTCTACGTGTGTGATGCATTTATAATTATGTTGCGCCCCATAATTATAATTACCTTCTTTCACACGTCTACTTACTTCCAAGGCCACACCTCTTGATGACAGCCAATAGAATTTCTTCGGATCCTGATAGAACCTGGGTGGATGGGATACTTTGATTTGTGGAACCTGTGGGTTATGGGCCCACCATGCTTCTGCTGCGCTACTCTGATCGTAAAGAATCATTATTCATTAACTTTTAAAAGTCAACATCGAATAAGAATGCTATCACAAGTCTTTGTCAAAATTTTCATACCTAGTGGTATTGAAATCATTTGACATTGTATAGATTCTTATGTGTTTCCTTGTTACTACGTTGCAGAATATAACAAAAAAATTTAGAATACGGAGATCATGAGTGATGTCAAGGAATGATTATGAATTTGTAAGAGAGTTGCTAATCACATGAGATACAGATTTTGAAATGAATAGATGATGAAGGTAATGAAGGTAATAATGATAATGATTAAGGAATTTGTTTGTACAAACGGATTGAAAGAAAAAACTCGTTTGCACGTATGTTTTTATACTTAAGCATATTTATTGATAATTTGTCATTAAAAAAGAAGCGTCCAACTCTTGTAATTGAGAATTTTTAAAATTCATCAGTTTGGATGATTTATAATTTCCTTATTCAAATGAAGAAGTGACCTAATTCATTTCAATAAGATGATCATAAATCGTCTTACCTAAGCATAAAAACACGATATGGTAATGTGTAGAAAATGATATGATCATGGAATGGTAGTTAATTTTGAGATGTTGATTGTACTGACGCCTCATATAATGAGGATGAGAATTTATGTTGCACAGTTATGAGTGGGAATATTAGAGTTTTAACATAATAGAATCGATGGAATTGATAAATAATGTCGAGTTTTGATATCATCAGATAACAAAATGTAATGGAATCATTACTTTATTATTTCATGGATAGCTTTACATATGAAACTCTAAAAGAGTTGATACTTATGCTACGTATCTCGTAGCAGGATTCTAGAATAAGTAACAAACAACAAGGATTATAGCTTGATGATTGGGGTTTTTCAGATTGAGGAAGACTTTAATATCCTCGAGAGTTGTTTCTAGGGTAGAAATTCTAGAGTGAACAAAAGCAAGCTCATCTCTAAGTATGCTTTCCTATGGCCCGGTGATTTTCCTTTGAGCACTGATTCATGTAATGTCCTTTCTTTCCACAGGCATTACAAGTTACGGATATTGTTTAAAGGTTATTTCTAGTGGTTGGTCTTTTGCTCCTACAGTTCTTGGTTAGATGTCTTATCTTGTTGCAAGTTTGACACTTGACAGTACAAGGACCTATGTGATGTAGGGTGCATCTTTCACACAAAGGACGATTTCCAATATATCCGTTGGTGGTAGTATAATTTCTAAAGGCTTCTTGTCTTCTATTCTGCTGGTGGTGGTAATCATTGTTATAGTTGTGATTGTTGTGGTTATTTTGATAGTTATCGTTGTTGCGATTGTTGGAGTGGTTATTGTTGTTATGATATTTGAGGTAGTTGTTGTTGTCGATGATGTTTCTCTTATCTTTAAACTTTTGTTTGTGATCATTGGTTTCTTGCACAGAATCACGCTTTATTATCTGATCCATTAATCTCTGGGCTATGTTGATGGCTTCCTCCAATGTTTGAGGCTTCGAGGCAGTAAAGTAACATTTCTTTATACTTTGGGTAATCCAACCTAATGAAGGACTTCCATAAGTTTCTTAGTATGTGGTACCCTGTTTGGGCATAAAAAGGGTCTAAATCCTGGGAATCTTCTAATGTAAGTTTAAGACATTCCATTCTCTTCACAACCAAGTTGTAAAATTCGTCTTCCATTTTCTTGACTTCAGTTCGAGGACAATACTTATTGGTCAAGAGCCTTTTTAATTCAGTCCAGTTGATCATATTGGCTTGTTCTATTCTGATAGGTTAGGCTTATGCATTCCACCAAGACAAGGCATCATTGGTTAGAGTACTAGTAGCAAATGTTACTCTGTCTTCCTCGGCACACTTGCTACGAGAAAATACCGATTCAGTACGTTCAAACCAACGGATGAGGTCAACAGCTCCTTCGTGCATTGAAGTAGATAGTTGGACAATTTAGAATTCTTTGTAGTTTCCTCTTTTTGCCACTAGGATATTCTCTTTGGGACCAGTGTTCTATTTGGATTGATCGCATTTTCATTGGCCAGCTGCTTTTGTTTCCTAGCTATGGCAATGCTATTAGCAATCAGTTGCTATGGAAGATAAAGTTATGGTGGTGTTTTCAGATAGTTGACGTCCTTTGGGGAGGCATTCTTATTACTGTACTTAGTCAAGACTTGAACAAGCGATTTTTATTTTATACCACACATCTCTGCTGGATTAAGGTTATAACTAGCTTAATAGTTGATGATTTTGTGCGGTAGATGACATCCTAAAGGATCTTCCTGATTTGTTTGGAGATCGAGCTTGGATTTCTCTCCAATGATTGTGTTCAGATTGGGAATTTCTGTAATGAGCAAAAGCAATCTTATCTCTTTGCCCTAATTGCTTCTTTTGAAGTTTGATAATCTGAGTACGGATTCTCTTAAGTTCGGTCTTTAATATGTTACCTTCTCTTTGTATGGTCATTTTATCATTAATGCGTCCATCTTCCATTTTCTCAATGCCGGGTGAAAAGAGAGTTCATCTAAGTAAATTCATAAATATTTCGATCTGTTCCTCATGATGTTTTTGATGTATTTAAACTGAACTTTTTCCATTTCAAAATATTTGTGGTGTGGGTAGGAGGTATAAACTGAGAAAAGAGTGTGATACCAATTCAGGGTTTGATTCGTGATGATTAGATAACGTAGTCTAAGGAAGAAGAACTGGGGAAGGATTCGCTTCTTAGGTGCGTTATAGTTCTTCAGGAAATCAAAGAAATACTAGGATCTATAGTAATAATGGTGGTTAATACCGGAGATGGAGCTCAAAAATAGCTGGTGTGGAGTAATAGGTTCTGGTGGTGAAATAGGTATTTCCTTAGCATTATAAATGCTTGTTACGTCCTTTAAACAAGGTTATTGTTAAAAGATGTGAATACTTGTGGATCATTATTTTCTTTAGGATTTTCCGAAGAGTATAAGAACTGTTCCCGCTGAAGCTGGGAAATAATCCGGTGAGCCGAAGTATAGTTAAGAATATTCATAGAGGAAAAAAAGCATCTCAATATTGGATTGTTAGAGTGGTTGGGAGAAGACATCGTTATGTTAACAACCTAGTTGTAAATAACATAAGTTATTTATGATATAATATAGTATAATAATTATGTATCTTTACATACTGATCCGGATTGTAGTGGCACGGAGGACTTGATGGCTAGAAAAAGAAATATGGTTATAGTTAAGGTTTTGACCTTGTTTTCTATAAACCTGGCTCTAATACCAATCTGTAACACCCCTATTTTTACATATAGCAGCAGAAGCTAATCTGGGGTATTACTTCATAGTACAACAGTCATAATCATAGAAAACGACTTAAAAGAGACGTTTTTAAAAGATACGTTATCATTCATTAAAATCAGAGTTTTACAAAGGTAGGTCCCAAAATTAGTTACATACAATGTGAATGATAACATGTTTTAGCCATCTTCATGTCCATGCCACACCGTGCCATAGGTTGCTCAATTACCTGAGATAAACATGCTAAAAAGTCAACACAATGGTTGAGTGAAATTCATAGGTTTGAAATGTAATAGTTGAATACAAGTTATCATAATGGAAATATTGGTATTGCAAGGATAATTATCTTGATATGAAACATTTATCTATGGTGAGAACAGTATTTCATGGAGAAAAACAGTATTATCCATCCTAAAATCTTGAATCACTAAAGAGTTATTAAAGAGATTTTGGGTGATACTACCCACAAGAGATATTATATAGATGTGGGAGATATTACCCAAAGAGATATTAAAGAGATATTGGGAGATACTACCCAAAGAGATATTAAAGAGATATTGGGAGATACTACCCAAAGAGATATTTAAGAGATATTGGGAGATATTACCCAAATAGATATTAAAGAGATATTGGGAGATACTACCCAAATAGATATTAAAGAGATATTAGGAGATATTACCCAAATAGATATTTTCATGTACTTAGGCAATAATATATCAGGATAGCATATAGTTTAGAAAACACTTGCATTCATGGTTTATAGCAGGTATCACGGGTTTATAAAGTATGTGAGGTTATGAACTCATTAAGTCTTTGAAAAGTAATCACATTGTTATAAGATAAACGAGTATATAAAAGAGTTTGTAACAAGCATGTATCCCCCTCGCGGGTTTATAAAACATGTAAATAAGTAAAGGCGAGGTTGAATCTCACTAGAGTCTTTGAAAAAGTAATCTATGTTATTAGATAAATGGATGTATGTAAAAGAGTTTGTAAACAAGCATGTAGACCTCGCGCGGTTTATAAAACATGGAATAAGTAAAGGCGTGGTTATAAATCCATAGTCTTTAAAAGTAATCACTTTGTATATGATAAAGGTATGTAAAAGAGTTTGTAAAAAGCATATATCCCCCTCGCGGCGTTGTTAAGACTGTATAATAAGTAAATGCGAAGGCTATTAATCTCACTAAGTCTTTGAAAAGTAATCATTTTGTTATTAGGATAAAGAGTATGTAAAAAAAGAGTTGTAAACAAGCATGCATCCCTGAGGTTTATAAAAAATGTAAATAAGTAAAGGCGAGGTTATGATATCACTAAGTCTTTGAAAAGTAATCACATTGTCATAAGATAAACGAGTATGTAAAAATAGTTTGTAAACAAGCATGTATCCCTTTTTTTGCGGTTTATTAAGCAAGTAAATAAGTAAAAGCGTGGCTATGAATATCACTGATAGGTAGTTGTAATAATATTCCAATAATGAAAGCTGCGACCTTATTCACTAATTTAACTTCGGAAGTTGTATAGCAAATGATAGTAAAATAGCACGTCACGCAACCTGAGTATATATGTCATGTCTTAGGATGATTATACTCTAGAACTTGGTTCTAGAGAGTTATGAATGATTGGAAGTGTTTTGGAATTTATTGTATCACCGTTCGGGCATTCAAAATTCAGAAGTGCATTCTGTTAATAACGTTGAGGAGCTAGGCACTTTAAATCGTCATCTAACAACTTAGTAGAATTAATACCAAGATGAAACCTTCTTATAATGAAGCTCCTAGTATTGTGGTACATATAGTCTTCCGTGATCGGGTTTTAATGCGTTTTTTTCAATATCTAGAAATGTTTAAGCACGAGAAGCGTTAATTAAATTTATGTCTTGTAATGTTTTGAATATATTTTTATACTTTTTCTAAATGTTACATTTTAGACCTTTGAGAATGAAAATGGCAAATATACCCTTGGGAGTTTGGTCCTTCGTGGTTTTAAAAGAGTATACCAGTAAAACCTTGCTAATTTTTGTAAAGTGGAATAATAGACCCTGTAGTTTTATAACTTTGATTAAAAATGACTTTTTAGTCATTTTTGTTATAAGTTTCTGAAACGTTACGATTATATACCCCTTTAGATGGAGAATATTTACAAAATAAGTCGAATTGCCTTCCATGAAAGCTTAGTTTAACATTTTAATAGACATTTATAAGTTATAATAAACTAAAATATGAAGTTTTAACATAACGCAAGTTTAAAATAACGATTCGTTAAGCTAGGAAGCAAAACGGGTCAAATTAGGGTTTCAAAACGTAAACGTGCGGGTTTTAAGTTCAAATTCCTTCATTAATCAATAAAGTGGTTATTTTAACATTATTTAAGCATGCTAGGATAGATTATAATAATATTTAATTATTATAATATTTAGTTTTAAGAAAAACGCAAAATTAGGGTTTCGGATGTACGGTTTTGGATCGAAATGGAAAATGAGCATGAATTGAGTTATAAAACTTTAACAAGAGTATATTTAGGATCATATGAACATTATAAGGGTGTATTAGCAGAATTAGAACATTCAAAACTTGGGTTTGAGCTTCAAGGAGCAAAAATGGTGGAAACGGGTCATTTCGGGTAGTATTTCCACTCGTACGCCTTGTATCTTGTTTCCGGGGCTTCAAATCTTCAAAGCTTTGCTTATTAGACTTCTTTAATGATCCTAGGATCATAAGGGAGCAATGGATTGCTGCCTATAATGGGTATGAGATAAGAGAGTGGGGGATGAGAATGAATGAAGTTCTATGGTCCTATTTATACTAGAATTCAAGGGAGGTGAGTAAGAAAGGCTTAGTTTTTGATCTTGAAACATAGGAGGTCTAGTATAGGATGTGTAAAAGATATAAATTCAGGTGTGGAGGTCTAGGAAAGTAGAGTGAAGTGTTGGATGGCCTTGGTGCTTGCCGCTGCTGAAAAGAAGAAAAAAGAAGGTGATGTGGCCTTTCTTGGAGAGTAAGGAAGCAAGAAATATCTTGTAGCAGCTGCATAATCTACTTGAGATCACATGTGCATGGTTTTTTTGCAAGAACCAAGGCTTGAAATGGGTAAGAATTGCAAAAAGGGGGTCGCGGGTTCATTTAAGGGAACTAGGGCTCGAATTGTGATTTTTGGCTTATATTTCGAGTGTAATGATCAAGTAATGATTGAAACATATTGTCATGGTTTGTATTAACTATAATCAATGGAAATTAGCAAGTGTTTTAGGTTAAAATGGGTTAAAAATAATGAAATGAGGTCACGGGTTCCATTTGGTATGGTTTAGGGTTTTCTTGACTTTCTTGGTTTATATTTTGCATACTCTTGATTAGGAATGATGGAATATAGATCCTAGAGCTTAAATAAAGTATTATCAATGAAGTTTGATCGTTGGTTTTAGTTAAAATGGGTTGAAATTGAAAGAATAAGCCGTAGCTTGGAATTAGGGTTCATATAAGGCTTTTAGGGTTTTCTAGCTTTGTAATTCTCGTACATTGTTGAAGCAAGGATGGTTAATGATGGATAAAGGTTTGTAAACTCATTTTATGGGTTTACAATGACTCTTGGTTGCTTACTTGAGAATGAGATGGTCTGAAAATGAGTAAACGGGTCAAAATCACAATTAGGGCACAATTAGGGTTTTCTGGATTCGTTTCTTGTATAATTGAAGTAGAATGATGAAATGATAATGGATTATGATTGAGAATGTTGTAATTTATGTTATTATAACTTATTTAAGTATTGGTTTAGGTTTACAATGGATAAAAATGAAGAAACGAGTCATGGTTTAGAAACTAGCTCGGTTTTAGGGTTTAGGGTTTTGAATTAGGGTTTTGAGTGTAAAAAGATGTATGAAAGTTTATGAATAGAATAATTAGGCTTTATACATTATACATTTAGTGTAGTAGCTTGTACACAAGAGATAGTGAAGAAATTGGAAAGATAACGGAGGTAAAATGGCTATTTTAGAGATCATGCTTAATGACTTGTACATTGAACTTTTAGAGACTTGTACTTTGACATGAAGAGATTTTATATTTCAAATGAGATTTTATATTGCTTGTACATATGCTTTATTAGCTTGTGCATTCACTTTAGATGTTAATCCTTCATGGAATTAGGCTTTAGAGGTATACGATAACGGTTTAAAGCCCATTTTGATATAGCGTTGCGAATGGTACATTATAGGAATAATGTACTTTGTAAAAAGAATATGATGATATTGACTTGACATGTTATGATGTTTGCTTGACATATATGAAGACAAGTTTGCCATAGATAGGTTGCGTGAGCTCGTCTACTTTAGTTATGCAAATTACATTATATATTGAGATATTGACAATGCAAGTAATGTAATAAAGCGAAAAATTTTCCCGTACAATTGTGATCATAGTAAAATAGGTTGATGAAAATTCTTGGGTTGTTATATGACAAAATAGCTTTTATTTACTGTTTTCGTATCTTTTGCTCACACTTGTTATAGTGACCAAATGTCACAAATTTTGTAGTGATCATTTTATTACGTCAATGATATGTACTCTTAATTGTCACAAATTAATTTTAATTCATTTAACTAAAATGAATGTTTATTATTTGCATTACATAAAATATACAGTAATATATTATTAAAAACGTGCCAAACCAAAATGTTAAGAGGCTTTGATTAAATAAGGAGAACATGCAATGGGATGTTATTTGAGGGCAACTATGTAAATTTAATTCCAAAAAGCTTTGAAGAATCTTAAACGCTTGTGCCAGGAACGTTTCATATTTGGAGCTATTAGTTTAACTTAAAAGCAAACAAAGCTTTTTAATTATAAGCAGCGAATTTTTAAAACAAAAAGCTTACAGCTTTAAAACAAAACTTCAAAAACGTAAATGCCAAACAGGCCCATAAACATTGTTGGTAAGGTTCTTGAGGGAAGCGTTTCATCTAAGAGACAATGTGTACGCCAAATGGACTACCGCCCGGTATGCGGTTTTCATTAATATATCCTCGGGGACTTTCATGTTGTTGGTAATCTTGGGAATCAGCGAACACAGGTTGTTACTGGTGATACCTTGGATGAACACAAATCTATGGATAATATGAACGGTTCTGAAATACAACTTTAGCTTAAAAGACAACGTTTCCGTCAATTTAATCGTTTACCAGATATGGGTACGGTATCTATTTCCACGGATAACACGGACGCTTCTAAAGTACATTCTTAGTTCGGTGGTTGTACACCATGTGTTAGTGACACAGGTTGGTTGGTTTTACTTCTGGCATATGGAAATCGTTGATTAAATGTCGATAACAGCTTTTGGATTTTAGTTTTGTAAATTCATATATGTTTTTGTGTTTTGTAGGTGGCTATTGTTCTATTTCTATGGATGATGTACATTCTATATCAAATATTAATATCTTAGGTTTGTCATCTTATTTCCAATTCCATAATGTTCTTTTCCTTTATCCATTTAGGTGTCATTACCAGGTGTTCTGTTGTTTTTTTTGTCAGGAGTTAGAAAAAATCAAACATTTCATGTTAACTAAGTGCATTTTTGCTCTTTTTTGTACTTAGTTCTTTTATCCAAGTGTGTGTCCGTAACAGTCTACGTGTTTGTGTGTTGAATAGGTCGTCAACCACTGTTACAGCCGACTTCCGCAGATGATGTAAATAGACATTCATTGGTAACAGTGGACAATATGGTGGCTGCGTTCATGTTGTCCATAGTGACACTTTTTCTAATCGGCATTAGGCTTCAGGTAATTTGATGTGTAACTGTTGTTTATAATTGCAAGTGTCTTTGGGTTTTGGCATATACTTTTTGTTGTTGGTTTTTGATAGACTTTGTTACATGAGTATGCACTTATATGTCTGTATTTGTTTTAGGAAACCAACAACCAGCCGTACCTGTTTCTACAGGTAGCGTAGATGCTCTTTCCATTATGAATACTCAATCGCATGTCAGATAGGAATCTACTACTACCAGTGGTTACAACAATATAAGGGTTTAGGGTCGACAATTTCGACCCTAAGTTACAAAGGGTATCGACCCAAAGTACTTAGGGTCGACAATTTCGACCCTAACATGTCGACCCAAACCATTCGACCCAAAATTCTTTGGGTCGACTTTTTCCTTTGCATTTTGGGTCGACAGTGGGGACCACAACATTTCCACCAAAAAAGTTGAATAATTTTAGGGTCGACATTGTCTTTGAGACTTTGGGTCGACAATGTCGACCCTAAACTTTTTTTATTTATTAAAAACGTTTTAATATTAAAAACAAATTAATTATTAAAAAATTAGGGTCGACATTGTCTTGACGCCGTCACCAGCTTTTGAGGAGAAATTATTGAGCAATGTTGGTGTAGGTCCGTAGTCTTGTCCGTTTCTCTCCAAATGACCCAAGCCTACGGTATTTCTTCCAAATGCTTCCTAAATGCAAAAATACGTGAAAAGGAATGATTAAGTACCTATTTTGGGCATAAACACACAATTTAGAGGGTTAAACGGCCCCGAAAAAGTGTTTAAAATGACACCTCATCAATAAGCATTTTAACAAATAAAAATTACCACAACAACCAAAATATTTAAACTTAAAATCCTTTCTCTTTTCCTTAATAAGCTGATGCAAACAAACACCCCTTTATTTATATTTTTCATTTCCAAGATTCAATCTTTACGATGATCAACTTGTACAACTAGTGTTTTAACACCATAATCGCCATAAAAGTACAACTTTAAACAAAGTTTAGATAACTTACAAGTTTGGATGATCTTGGTTTGGTTTTGATGCGAAAAGAACAAACTCAAAAACCTTTTATATAACCCGTGTCTACTAACTATCAACCCACTATCTATTCTTAACCTGTGTTCTTGGATAAATCTTCAAAATCTTTGTTTCTTGCACCCTTTGTGGTTCGTCCGATTATAGAGAGAAAAAAAGAGAGATGGAAATTTTTTTTGTTATTTTGAAAATGAGAGAATGAATGAAATGGTTGTGGGAGTGGAAGAATATAAGGGTACTATGCAAGACATTTTAGCAAAATAATAGCCTTCTTGTCCCCTTATCACCTAGGCGTCCAAATGAGAATCCAAGGAGGGTCTCGGGTTTTTCCTTTTTGTGTCTTTCACTTAAAAGCTCAATTTTCATCTATTTAAAACATCAACCGATCTTAGTTAGTATTTTCATTGCGTTTAAAATCATTTTCCATAAATCTAGGTTATTCATAAGACACCTATCACATTAAATTGCTATAAAAATCCATTTTGAGCCGTTGCCGGCCAACTCCTGACCGAAAACATGAAATTTTTGACAAAACTCAACCGAACCTTGCTCATCCATTTTAAAAACACTTCTAAGCATAAAATAGGGTTTGACAACTTATATTAGACCAAAATCCCATTTTTTTTCATGACCGTTACAGTCTTTTACTGAATTTTACGAAAACAACCGTTTTCTGATAACTTTCAAGTCTCACACCCACGATTTACATTTTAAAACACATTATTTTACCATTATGAACTTATTAAATAAATAAACCCGTTAACACATTCCCAAATTCATTTAATCTCCACTCTCGAATAAACTGTCGTGCCGGTACGCGCTGCGTGACGATTTTCGCTAAACGCGGAAAAACTTCCCGGAAAGCACTGAAAACCTCAAAACCATTCTAAAACAGAAGAACGAATCAAAGGCGATTCACTTATGAACTCAAAACTCCATCCAACTGATAACATCAAATATTTAATACTTTTTGGTGGCAAAATACCCCCTAAAATACCTGCAAATGTTTCACTAACACTCGAAAACTAATGTTTCTATTGTTTGTATTTTTTTATGAAATGCAGAAATTGGACAAAAACATGGAACAAAAGACTTAAAGTGTAAATTCTGAAGAATGTTATGGCTTAACACCAAAAATGGTTACGCCGTAACATAAATTAAGCAAGTACGAAGATCAAGGAAGACTTTACGGCGTAACATTATATCTGGTTACGCCGTAACCCTATATTTGGAAGGAAATCTTGTCAAAGTTATCGTTACGACGTAACACCTTATCCAGTTACGCCGTAACCATAAAGATCTACAAATATGGAATGAAGATCACGTAAATATAGAAGTTATATGAAGGTTACGGCGTAACACCATGTCTGGTTACGCCGTAACAGCTGCTTAATTATCGAATGCTGTGTAAGTTGGTTACGTCGTAACACCTTTATTGGTTACGCCGTAACACGTACGATAACTATAAATAGAGGCCTTATTCAAGCTATTCCGACATCACTTCCTCCACAGCCAATTGGAGAGGCGACAAAGGCTTTTAACCTTTGAAGAATTCCATCTGGAGTCCAAGGGAGATCACACTTTACTTACTTTTTGTATTTAATCGTTTAAATTACGAATACTGTAAGAATTATGAGTTTTCAATATATGATTTCTTCTATCTCTTACTGTGTTTCTGTTACCATGAGCGGCTAAGCACTTAAAGTGCTAGCCTAGTCATGAATTTACTTTTGTTATGATTGTTTCCTGTTAAATTATGTATTCACATATAGATATTCCTTGACTATTCGTGTAACCCTTGGTTTTTGGTAGTATGAGGTGATTTTTTGGAACCTAGCTTGCCCCATTACAATTAGATAGATTACTTGTCATTATGGATCAATGTAGATTATAGGGAGGATCACTAACTCTTTACCGGGTGTAGGAACTGAACGGTCACCGCACAAATCACTCGATACTTAAAAAAGCACAAGAACTCTTTCAGAGAGGGTTAATAATCTTTACAGGTTATTAGATATGTTTTGGGAATAGTTAGGATTAATCACTGCAACCTGGTTAACCTACCTTCCAGATGATTCAATACTAATTCAAAATCACAAAGAGTATAGGATAGACTATATATGCACACTTAAGTCTATCGACCTTGGAAACCAGTAATGAAACTATAGTTTGGCATTGCACAGGACATTGTCTTCATAACCATAGTAATGAAGTAACTAGGTTAGCATGTTTTCTCTCTTGATATCTCCTATCCTTTTACTTTTCAGATATTTATTTTATTGTATTGTTATTTATTTATTTCAATTTAAATCAAAAAATCATTTTCAAAATGTGGCATTTCTAATTAAAACTAATTTCACCTTAGCTCTTGGGACGACCTTGGATTTACCATTCTATACTACCCATGATCGGGTTCTCTGTCCGTTAGTACGTCGTTAGGTAGATCGAGTTTTATAAATTTAAAACTTAATAAAAAAAATATTTTAAAAGAAAAACGCATTAAGTTTTTGCGACGCTGCCCGGGACTAATCTTCTAGTATTAAAACTATAACAAGAATAACAATAAGACGGTTACTCCGTTTGCTAATCCGGAAAAATAATTTCGAGCAAAAAGAGAGGTTTCACCCGCACCCATTCATAACGTCTATACTTTCTACGAATCTGAGTCATCCGAGTCAGATACAGAAAATATAGATATTGAAAACCTCACATTGGAACAATACTTAGCTCTCGACCAGAACAACACTAGAAGAAGATTCACCTGTCCCGATGACTCAACATTTGAAATTAAAGGACAACTTCTAAAGGAATTACGTAAGATTTCCTTCTCGAGTGGTCCAACCAATAGTGTTGTCGAACATATTAGTAATGTGTTTGAGATCGCTAGCATATTCAACGCTTAGGGGTCTACTCTTGTGCAAGTATTCCCTCTAACTCTGGAAGGAACTAAGAGATGGTTCAAAAGAACATCGACCGAATGTATAAAGAACTAGAGTGATCTCAATCAAAACTTCATCCAGAGATTCTGCCCTCCTGCGATGATATTTAAGCAATTGAGTGAAATCCGAAATTTTAAGCAAGAAGATGGAGAATCCCTTTTCGATACTTGGGAAAGATATAACGACCTACTTTTCAAGTGTCCCTTTTACGATCTCAATGATCACCAAAAGGTAAACACCTTCTACAATGGATTAAATAACCAAACTCGATGAACTGTCGATACAAACGGTCTTATTCTTGGGTTGACGACTTCAGATGCATTGAAGTCAATCCAAAAACTGGTCGAACATTCGCATACATGGCATTGTGAGGAAAATCACATAACTACCCCTGACCCATTACGTTTTATCACCGAAAAGCTAAAACTTTTAAACCACAAAATGGAGGAGCTAACAGTAGATTTTCGCAAATTAAATACGGATGATGTTAGAAAAAGTTACTATATTGAGGTAAAAAGCATAAATCTAGCAAAATCGACTATGATAAGACCTACACTGAATCTAGCAAGCCGTACCAACTAACTCAGAAGAAAAATTCGAGCAATGTCTGAAGGAATCTAGCGAAAGACAAGCAATCCAAAAATGAGTGGATGAAGAAAATCATGATAAGTACTGATCTAAGTTTAAAGAATCATGATTCATCTATAAAAGAGCGAGAGCAAAAAGTAAATTACCTCGCTCAGTCAATTTCCACACACTACCCTAAGCACGCTCTAACGCCTAAAACGGAGACATTTGGTGAAAAAGTAAAAAGGCGCATCCTTGAGGAAAATAAGGAACCAACCACAACTCATAATAAACCAAAACAAACAACTTACAAAAAGTAGTTTCTCATGAAAGTCAATGAATCACCCCCCAAACACACTACTCTGTTACCAACCCCTCAAAATAAACTTCCTCCAAAATAAACTAATCCAGGAAGCTTCATCCTACACTGTAACCACTTCCATGAGTCATCTTAGTTATCTAGGAAGTATCAGCATTATACCATATTCCTTATTCAAAAGATTAGGACTTGGGAGCTTGAAACCAATTAAAATGACTATCGAAATGGCTGATAGATCCATGCAGTCTCCAAAAGAGATAAAATAAAATGTTTTTGTGAAAATTAGTAACTTCGTTTTTCCCGCTGATTTTGTCATTCTCGACATCATGGAAGATGAAACTGTCCCGATTATCCTAGGCAGACCCATGTTAGCAACTACTCATGCAAAGATTGATGTCTACGGTAAAAAGATCTCCCTATGAGTTAGAAATGATCAAGTAGTTTTTAATATCAATAAGAAAGAATCTCCTGCCTGTTTAATTCTTTTCTCCTATTTGCATTATAAACAAAGTAGATAAAACACAAGAATTAGTCATGAATGACGAAAAGGTAAGGAACTTTGAAAATTACTTATCACCTGAATACGAAAGCCAAGATAATTTCGCTCTCACCATCAGAATTAGCGAAAGACGAGAAAGAGTTTAGTATGACGCTCTGTAATCCTGACAAAAGAATGAGCATAGGGAATAAGAGAATTTTTGATATAGATGACATGTGGATACCTAGATCGGGATTTTGTCCAAATAAAAAGCACACCTAATTTTTTTAAAAAGCGGTGACAAAATCCCATTTACGCAGCCTTGATAATTTGCAATTTCTTGCAAAATAAGGTTTGTTAGTTTTAACCCCTATTTCGTACCACAACCCCCTTTCAACATAATATCCAGAAAAGCCTATAACTCCATCATGAATCATGATATAATGTATTCAGGAATTAACATGGTGGGACTTGCTAAAAATTTACGTGTGTTCATAGGAAACCACCAATTTTAGTTGATTTCATCATCCTCGAAAACATTAGTGAATTTGTGGTTTTAGTATTTTTCGTGCATAAATTTCGTTTAAAAACTAATAAAAAAATAATAAAAAAATAAATAAAAATCAAAAAAATAAATTTGTATTTCTAAATTTTTTATTTTAATGTTTAGAAGGTTTAGGAATTAAATTTACGTTCGTAGGGCTTAATTTTGAGATATTTGCTTATTTGTCACGTTTTCCCGTTAACGTTTTTGTGTTTAATTGCTTAATTGCTTAGTCGTTTACTTTCCTTTGCATGTCTTATGTGATTTTAGCTGTAGAAATAGAAAACCAAATCAAACCTTTGAATTATTCAAATTCGCGATCACAAACTAAGCCGACTTTCTATTCACACTTCATCGAGGACAAACGACCCGGGAGGTTTTAGAGATTGCTTTGGTTAAAAGCAATTCTCTTTAATCTTTTGGAATACTATACTAAATACTATAATTGATTTCGCCTCTTAGTTACACATACTTGTTTGTATGTGTGGTTTGGAGCGGATCATTGATTATGTTTATCACTTCATATCCGTTTATCGCTTAATTATGTGTTTAATCTATCATTCAACTAGATCTCGGATTATAAATGAAGCATTGTAACTTAATAGTTATTTGGGCACATGCTAGAGTCTGGGATAGACCTAAATACAGTTTATTTATGTGACTCTGGATTAATAGGACTACAAATTTATGCCCCTATTGCTGCCTTGGTTAAGTGAATAGTAGACTAAGAGGTGACTTAGGATTACAAATAACTTTTTGTTTCCTTGGATAGCAATTTGGACCGTAGACTACCAGCATATAGATAACCATTAGTCGATAAGTTGATAAAGCTTCGATGAGCTAGGTTTCGATATTCACCAAAGTTGTCTCCTAGATAAATTATAATCAACGGTGGACACTTTCTGCGGGTTTGGTTAATTGTGACAAGGTTGACTGAAAAACAAGCCTAGAGTTTAGGGAGAAGTCCCACCTAAGCTTAGGAATGATATACCACCAACGTAGTAATACAATCATTGCACTCATAAACAATTCATACATTTATTTAATTAAACCGGCTAATACGTTTTCCTTACATAAGTGCTGGACCGCTTCTTTATCATTTGTTTATCTGCTTGTGTGTGTTAATTGTCTTATTTAGTTTAGATTAAACCAAAACTCATACCAGTCTCTCAGGCTAAAAACCCCTCTCTTTGTGTTAGTTTAGGTTTAATTAGAATTAATTTAGATTAATTAGAACTAACCTAGATAACTAAAATACTGATAGACTTAAGTATTAACGCTCACTCTTAGTGATCGACACCTTACTTACCAACGAACCTACAATTGATCGGGTACACTGCCCGTTAGTGTTAGTTAATAGGTAAAGTCGATAAAATATAAATAGTAAAACTTGATAAACAAATTACCAATACTAAACGACACATCACCCATCTCATCATTAGATGAGGTAAGTTTGTCAAAGTAATCCATATCATTTTCTCATTTCTCTCCTCATTCTTTCTCTCTCTACTTCCCATCTCCTCCTCCTTCTCTCTACCTACTTTCTCTCTCTAGTTTTTCTCTCTCTATAAAAACACATACAAATACCTAAACACATACTATATTGCTAAAACAATCCTAAATCAATACATAACAAGTGGTATCAAGAGCCAAAGAGTGATTTAGTGTTTGTTTAGAGCTTATTTCAGACAGCTTATTCGTTAGCTTATTCGGATGGCTTATTCGAGCTTATTTTTAAGCTTATTCAGTTCGGATTTGCTTATTCCATGTGCTTATTCTTATTTTCGAGTATTTATTTGCTCGAAATTGCTTATTTCGTACTTATCAGCTTATTTCAAGTGCTTATTCGTGATTTTCTAGAGCTTATTTGATTTGTTCTTCAAACTGCTTATTCAATTAAAACTGCTTATTTAGTCATTAAAACTGCTTATTAAGGTCATCTAAGGTCTAAACAGCTTTTTTGAGTGCTTATTTCAGTATATTAGTGCTTATTCAGATTCAAAACAGTTATTCAAGGTCCAAAACAGATTATTTGAGTCTTATAAGTCGACAACAGCTTTTTCACGTTATAAAAGTCTAGATCAACTTATTTTCAAGTCTAATAATTCAAAACAGCTTATTCAGTTTGGTTCGGTCTAATAACTACTTATTTTTGTGCGTAACTGCTTAAATCTGCTTATTTCTAGAGATACGAAAGTCACTTTCGGTAACTGCTTTTCAGCTTTCGTATTGTTGAAAATACGAAAGTTTGACTTTTTAGTCAACAGTCAAAATAACGCGTTTTAGTGAACACGTTTTTAATACTACACGGTTTTTAGAACAATAAAACGCGTTTTCGGTAGGTTACGGACAAAAATCAGGTTTTGGTTTGTTTCTTGTTTCCTAAATTGATTTTATGAAAGTCTCCTTACGAAAGTTGTATACAAAAATTAGTACGAAAGTTGTGTTCTTACGAAACCGAAAGTGTTCATACGAAACATGTGTACGAAAGCTAAGGATATGAAAGCTAAGATACAAAAGTTTATATACCAAAGAGATACGAAAGCTATCCTATTTTTCTGAAATCAGAAAACAGTAAACAAAAGAAAAAGAAACAGAACAAGTTCAACTGATCTCAGATTCTATCTTTGTGTGTATACCAAAAGGTTCATAGACTTTAAAAAGATCAAAACACACAAGTCTTTAATCATTACAGATCTAAACAAAGATCACACATGCATCCAAAGATCTAATCTCAACCATACCCTCTTCATCAATAAACAACAAATCAATAAAAACAAAAATAATAATAATCTCAGTTTCATTTTTGTGTTCTTAGAATATATCAAGACCTTTAAAAGATCAAGAACACAAAAAGAAACTCATCATTGATCATTTTTTAAAGCTTAGCTTCATCATTTAATTTTTAAAATAACAAAGAAAAAAGAAAAACAAAATTGTTTTCATCTTTTCTTTCTTTCGGTATTAACAAAAACAGAAAAACAAGAAACCTACATGTTCTTCAAAAGAAATGTCGTGGTTTTATTCTTTGTTGTTAATAACGTGAATCTTAACAAAAAGAAAGAGGGAATAACTCAGTATTATTTAGGAGATATAAGATTGAGTACTGAAAAGATAAGAGGTCTGAGTGTTTTTCAAAGAGGGTGTGATAAGAGAGGCATTTGTGTGTGTGTGTGAGAGTAGGGTTAGGGTTTGATACATTTATCTAGTGATATCTAGGGTTGTTTGATGATTGGGCATGATTTTTTTGGGTATCGAAGATTTTAAGATCACTTAGGCTTAAATTGATCATACCGAAAGTGGTATTCAAGAATAAGTGGGTTGGACATATTTTTTAAGCTAGGCTAGATTGGTTAAGAAAATATTAGGCTGAATTTGAGTTGTCTAATTTTTGGACTCAATAATTTGAATAAATCAATTTTTTGGATAACAATTTTTAATTGTGGGTTGATTTTAAAAGAGTGATTGATAATTTGGGTTGAATTTTTGGGTTCGTGTTAGATATTGATTGTGTTGAATATTTTTGGGTTTATTTTGAGATATCATTTGTGCTTATTATTATGATAAATAAGAAAAATGGAATTGAAAGAAATTATATCTTTATATTTAATAAAAGAAGAGAGTGCATTGTGACAATTACAAGAAAGAAAGAAAGAAAGAAAAGAGGAATGTAACAATCATATTCAAGAATTTAAGACATACTTTAAGAAGCTATACGCAGAGTGTGACAATCCGTCAATTTTAGGTCATTATATTATTCTCGAGTATTAATTATATTTTTCATTTTTATGTTGAGATATGAACTCACGACTAACAGGGAGAATTATGGCTTACATTTAGATAACACTTGGCATCTTACGTGACTTACATACTTAAGCCTTGTTTGACCAAACTTAACACACACACTACACACTCTTGCATGTGAAAAAGATTAAAACACAAAAATACTCTCCCTCCTCCTCCTCCCTTGCCGTGAGCTAGAACCACCACAACACCAATTCCATACAATTTTATAGATCACAAAATAACCACACTAGTAAAAATGACAACCTAGTATATTCCTTGTAATTTTGAGGTGATTGAAAGGGTTTTCAAGAAGGGTTATATACATTTTGGGGCTGAAGTTATACAAGTTTTTATCAAGTCATTTTGGGTAAAGAAAAATGGTGATCAAAAATTATTTTGGGTGAAGATCAAGTTTGAAGATTGAAGCTTTGTTATTGTTTTGATCATTTGATCATTTTCTACATATTTCTTGTGGTAAAAATCTCATGAGTTTTGTTTATGTTTTCTTTTGATTTTCAAGTGTATATGTACATGCATGATATATGATGATCAAGGATTAAAATGGGCTTTGTGTGTATGAATCTAGGTTAATCATAGCTAAAATAGCCATTTAAACAAGTAAAATGATCATAAAATTTATGGGCTGTAATGAACAGTAGGTTTTATAATTTTCTACAGGTTTGAGGTTGGATTTGATTACATTAGGTTGTAGATAATCCTTTTGTGAACACTTGGCAATTTGGATCACCTCTAGAAAGTGAATATTGAGTGAGATATGATCAAAACACTAAAACTAGTTGATTCTGACCTTGCTGTACAGATTGTGTAAAAAGTCATATTTACGAACTGAATTGGTTAAAAAGTGAAAACTATGGGACTTAGATAAAATCATGTAGATTATGAATCAATTGGATAGTCACCCAATTATTTACGGTTTGTAAATGGCGTTAAAAACGGTAAAAGTGAAATTTCAGTCCTAATTAGTAACTTGACCATTATGTAGTAATATACCCATATGTATAAGTAATATTAAAAGAGGTATAAAAATGACTTTGAATCTGTAAAGTACACTTAATCATGAATCCAAGCATATAAATATATCAATTATACCATTTACGGTTTATAAATTATGACTATTTTCGTAAACATAAAAGTATACAAAATTTACTACTACCCGAACACTATACTATGTAAAGCGATTTTTGTAACTAAAACCCGAGGTGGTAGGACCCACTTCTTGGGAGTTTTAAAATGCTAACATACTGATAATAAAAGTATCTCGACCTCGAGAACCCGAAAAATTATAACAAGAGTCATATATAAGCTTAATTGAGCCATAAGGCCTTATTGGGCTACTAGGCCCATGATTACTCAAATTGGACTCGATGGACCTTTAGCTTTTAGGCCCAATCTACTGGACACTAACTATTGGGCTAGGACCTGTCTTATGAGTTGATAATATCAACTTCAATAAACTTAATGGGCTTGCTAATGGGCCTTTTGGGCTTTTTGAATAAATTGAAAATATGATTAAGTGGGCTACGATAATAAAACAACTAAAAACCTAGAAACTTCTAAGTGTGAAGGTAAATATATTGCTAAGAGCATGATCATCATATAAATCCCCCCCCCCCCCCCCTACATGTATACATTTATATTTATTTAATTTATGAGTTTTTCGTTAATTTTTTTATCGATAGGAAACCTTAAGACCCGTTACAATTTGTATAGGTCTTGGTTGATTGACGCGCCTACTTTCGATGTTTTTATTCATCGATATTCTCATCCGACATCACTAAGTGAGTTCATAGCCTCGCATTTTAATACTTTAATTGTTTTATAAACCCGCGAGGGGGATAACATGCTTGTTTTTAAATTAGAAACAAGTTGAAAACATGGGACCGAAGTGTATGCTAGTAGCTTTGGATTATTATAGTTAGCATAACTATCGCTAGATAAAAGACCCGTGGAAATCATGAATTGTTAACTACCAGGTAATGGTAGATGCTTATACATGGAATATTACTATTTAGAGATTGCCACCTCCAATCTGTGACGACTGGCTATCGTCTCATGTCAGGAAAATGACACCACAGATGCGTTGTATAGAGAGTAATATGCACTCATAGCGAGGGTGTATAGTGGGCATTTTATTATATGGTAACGTTCAATGTCATGAGGCTTATAATAATCCCCCTATAACTTTGTCTGATCCACATCGTTATATCCTGATGAAATTTGAGAAATGATACTTGTGTTCGGAAAATTTTATCGTTTGTATATATATAAACTCTATGGATTTACTCAACATTATTGTTGACTTTTAGCATGTTTTATTAGGTCCTTGAAGGTTATTCGGCGATGGAGATTTTTGTTCGTCGCTTATGGAAACTATGGTTTTTATGGCCATTAAATAAAAAGTCTATTGAAGATGATTTGTAAAAATGTAGTATGAATTATGAAACAATTTGGGACCTATGATGTAAACTTTTATTTCGAATGAATGTATTTAAAAACGTCTCTTTTCGAGTCGTTTTCTATGCTTGAGTTGTTATATTATGACGTAGCACCCCAAATGACCCTTCTGCTGATATCGATTAAAATGGGGGTGTTACAGATTGGTATCAAGAGCTTAAGTTATAGAGAACAAAAGATTTTCAAAAAAAATGAACGAAAGGATTTTTGAAATCTTTTAACTATAACTGTGCAAGCGAAATCTCCGAATTACCAATGGACAAGAATGAGAAGGAATTATTTATCGATATATATATGGAAAAATATGTATGTTATAATATGAAATTTTCATTTATTTGAATATAAATGTTAATTATGTAATTATTTAATACCAATACGAGATATTTATACGACACAAATTGTCATGGAGAACCCTAATCATCTTAACGAGCCAAACGAAGTTGGGGATGGTGGCTCTGCGGGCTGTGTGTGGTGAGTTGTGTGTGGGAGAAGGCGCACCCAGTTGTTCTCGAGCCGAACCAAGTTGTGGATATCCATGATCCCAACGAAATGGTTGACATTCCCGACGATATTGATTTGGTTGATTATGATAATGAAGATCCTGAAGAAGATCCTGAAGAAGATCTCAAAGAGGAACCCGAGGAAGAACCCGAGGAAGATGTTGAGATTGAGCTCAACAATGATGTTGAGTTATATTTCCTTATGATGTGGAGGGTGACAAAACCCCGCCACCTGGAGATGTCTCATCTGATTCTTTGTCATCCGATTCTGAGTCAGAAGACGAGGAGGTCGATGTTGCACCCGAGGCTACTGCTGGGACTATTACCCAAAAGCCTTATGCCACTCGTACCTTCCCGAGAGGTCTATTTGAGATGGGTGAGTTATTGTATAGCATTAGATGGTGACATGTAATGTATGACAATGCAACTTGTAACTTATTGGTGATTAATGAAATGACTATCTTTTCGTTCTAATTCTATGTCGTGTTGTTGTTACCTTTCTTTTCTTGTTTCTTCGAAATTGCTCCTTTTTCTTAATACAATCATTGAATGAATACTCATTATGATTTGATTTGTGTTGTAACAGGATCATGCCGCCAAAAGCAATGTCTGAGGCACGTATGCGCGAGGTTATTAGGGAACAAGTTGCCACATCTATGGCGAAATTTATGGCAAATTTAAACCGTGAAGCTGGTGGCGATGGAGCCGGTGGTGCTGGAGCCGGTGGTGCTAGAGCCGGTGGTGCTGGAGCCGGTGGTGCCGGACCAGCAGTGCCCGAAATTACTAGGTGTACTTACGTAACATTCATGAAGTGTGACCCACAACCTTTTAAAGGCACCGAAGGTGCCATGGGATTATGTCAGTGGTTTGAGAAACTAGAATCTGTGTTCCGAATCAGTGATTGCAAAGAAAGGGATAAGGTGAAATTTGCAACTGCTACTCTCCAAGGTCGTGCATTGACTTGGTGGAATGGAAGGATTGCTTCCATGGGTATTGATGCTACTAATGGTACTCCATGGACTAAGGTGAGAAAGTGAATGACCGAGGAATTTTGTCCTCGAAGTGTGTTGCAAAGGCTGGAGTAAGAATTGTACAACTTGAAGTTAAAAGGGACTGATATTGATGGGTATACAAACTGATTTCATGAATTGGCCTAATTGTGTCCTAGAATGGTAGAGCCTAAACAGGTGAAGGTAGAACAGTATATTCGTGGATTGTCGAAGAATATACGTGGTGATGTGACATCATCGAGGCCTGCTGGTATTGATGTAGTTGTCCGTATGGCTTATCATCTCATGGGACGAATAATGCAAGACAAGACTAATGAGGTTTCTTAGGGTGAAAAAAGGAAAGGTGAAGGAGACCGTGGTGGTAGTGGTGACAACCGATGCGATTATAATTGTCGTCAAAACCAAAGAAGGGCAAATGCTGGAGCTATGACCAATGCTGCACCAAATGACAACGAAGTTTGTCCACGGTGCAAGAATAAGAAGCATGCTGGGGATTGTTGGAAATGTGGTAAGTGTGGTAAGTTGGGGCACAAGACTGCTGCTTGTTGGAGCCTCGACAGGAAGGATGTGACTTGTTTTAATTGCAATGAAAAGGGTCACCGAAAGAGAGATTGCCCTAAGTTGAAAAAGAATGGACAAGGTGGAAATAACCGTGGAGCTGTTTACAAGTTGGGAGCTGTGGATGCTCAGCAAGATCCGAAAGTCGTTACTGGTACATTCTTACTCAATAATCGATATGCTACTGCTTTATTTGATTCGGGTGCCGATAAAAGTTTTGTGTCTACAAATTTTAGTACCCTTATTGATATTAAACCGGTTGAGTTAGATACTTGCTATGAAGTCGAATTGGCCGATGGAAAAGTAGTAAGTACCAATAATGTGTTAATAGGGTGTACACTTAATCTTTTAAACCATTCTTTTCCAATCGATTTAATGGTAATAGAACTAGGAAGTTTTGATATCATTATTGGGATGGATTGGTTATCACGATATGATGCCGCTATTTTGTGTGGAGAGAAAAAGGTTAGAATTCCCCTGGAGGGTAAGACGTTGGTTATCGAAGGCGATAGAAATAATTCCCGATTGAAGATCGTTTCTTGCATTAAGGCTCAAAAGTATATCGAGAAGGGTTGTGAGCTATTCTTAGCTCAAGTAACTGAACAAGAATCGAAGGAGAAGCGATTAGAAGATGTTCCAGTTATCCGAGATTTTCCTGAGGTATTTCCCGAAGAATTACCTGGACTTCCGTTACCCAGGCAAGTTGAATTCCGTATTGATCTTATTCCTGATGTTGCACATGTGGCGTGTGCGCCATATCGTTTAGCACCATCCGAAATGAAGGAGTTGTCCAAGCAACTGCAAGAGTTGTCGGAGAAAGGTTTTATTCGACCGAGCTCGTCACCGTGGGGAGCTCCGGTCTAGTTCGTGAAGAAGAATGATGGATCGTTCTGAATGTGCATTGATTACCGAGAACTGAACAAGTTGACGATCAAGAATCGATATCCATTACCGAGGATTGATGACTTATTTGATCAGCTGCAAGGTTCTAGTGTTTATTCGAAGATTGATTTACGGTCTGGTTATCATCAACTTCGTATCCGCGAGGAAGACATTCCAATTACAGCGTTTAGAACTCGTTATGGACATTATGAGTTTCAAGTAATGCCTTTTGGACTGACTAATGCACCTGCAGTATTCATGGATTTGATGAATCGCGTGTGCAAGCCGTATCTTGATAAGTTCGTGATTGTATTCATTGATGACATTCTGATTTATTCCAAAAATAAAGAAGAACATGGTGAACATTTGAAGACTATCTTGAATTTGCTAAGGAGCGAAAAGTTGTACGCTAAGTTTTCGAAATGTGATTTTTGGCTTGATTCCGTGCAATTCCTTGGCCATGTGATTGATAGTAGTGGAGTTCATGTTGATCCTGCGAAGATCGAAGCCATTAAAAATTGGGCTGCACCGACTACACCAACGGAAGTGCGACAATTTTTGGGTTTGGCAGGTTATTATCGAAGGTTTATTAAGGAGTTTTCTCTAATATCCAAACCATTAACTAAACTCACTCAGAAAAATAAGCCGTATGTGTGGGGCGACGACGAAGAGGAGGCATTTCAAACATTGAAGCTGAAATTGTGTAGTGCGCCAATATTATCACTACCCGAAGGAAGCGAAGACTTTGTTGTGTATTGTGATGCATCCCTTAAAGGATTTGGAGCTGTGTTGATGCAAAGATCTAGAATTCCAAAGAAAGAATCGAGAAAGCCGCTCACAAATGGCTATAAATTGGAGAGCAGAAGCCCACTCGCTTCACTAAGGGTAAGGAGCAAAAACCCCTTAAATTTCATTTACATTGTGAAATTAAGGATGAGCAGACCGACTTCCCTTTATTTTTTATAAATGATTATTTTGAGGTAGGTTCAGGACAACTTTTTGGTCCTGAAGCATAGATGAGATTAGAGAAGAAAAAGACTATAGGATTTATGCAGAAAAATCATTGTCTCATACTTACTTCTGCATTATCCACTATTGATTTAAGTAGTGGATTTCTACTTGCCTATATCACTATCGAGGAACAGAACGAAACTCATTAGCAGACAACAGAACTCCAATACCCGTGAAGGGTGAGTTTTACTTAGCTTACTGTTAAAGTAGGAAGAAACAAAACTAGCTGAATGTTAACAACACGGTAGTCTAAAAGCCCATTTATCGCACTAGGTCTCCAAATGAAATTCTTTTCTCGGTGATTTTCAGGCAGAGCACACATGTAAAAGATCTGCCATATATAAATATATATATATATCTATATATATCTATACATATACATAATATATAATCTTATTATATATAAATATGTGTGGTGTTGTGTGAGTGTGTGTGTGTAGTGTGTGTTGTGTGTGTGTGTGTGTGTGTGTGTGTGTGTGTGCATTTTTCTACTAACTTTGTTTTGTAGCACTTTTCCGTTACTCGATTTCTTGGTGCCCCAATCAAGAGGGAGCATACACCAAGGGGGAGCATTTGCAAATGTTTAAGCCATTATGTTTGCAACTGTTTAAGACATCTACACATTTCTTAATATGTGTATTTAATCCCTATATATATTTTTTTGCACAAAACTAACCATTGATGTAGGTTAAGAGTTTGCACCTAATTTGATCCATGGATCTGCTTGAGTCAATCTTTAAGGGATGTCATTGTTTAAAAGGGATTGATAGAATAAAGACTTCACTTAGGATGATGCAAGCTCGCCTCTTTGATTGAAGATCTAATAGTTTAGTAAAATATCTCATTTAGGAGTCCCACCTTTCTGTTTCGAACAAAGTGTGGAGATAAAGTCTTAACCATGTAACTTATACATTTACTATGAGATATGAGTTATATCATTATTTGTCATCATAAAAAAGGGGGAGAATGGTTGGTGAGAAAGTATTACATTACGATATTTGGAGTATGTATACAACTACCTTGAGACTCGTTACGCTCAACATTTGTGAGAACTTACTAGGGATAAGAGACAATAAACATAAAATATTGCATATTGGAAAATAGCAATAATGAACAAAGTAATTTCAAACCGAGGTTTTATCCTTTCATTAATTGCACTATATTCGCGCCAAATTCTACATTGATCATTTGTAAGAACGAATTATCTAAAAACTATAACAAGGAATCAAATCCTTGAGGTTTAAACCAACCAAACCCTAGGGCGTCTCACAATGATACTTGACAACCTCGCAAACACACACAACCTCACTTACCTGATGTACACACCTTGACACACACTAAACCCTACACGCCGTGGTTCCTCCTTTATAACATACGAGAAGGTCCGTTTACAAACGATAAGAATTAAAAAAAACAAATTAAATCTTTTTTAACTTTACAAGGCTTTATCTTCTAAATTCGTTTTTATCTTAAAAAATGAGACAATCTTTTAGAAGTCTCCAAAATCTTCCATCTTTTAACAAGGACAGATTCCAGCATTTGCGCATTACAACAAGTCCTTTTGTTTCATTTCTTTTCCATTCACTTTGTCTCATCAAATCAAGAATTCCAGCTACCAATCTTTCCCTATACTGATGATGAAAACAAACAAAGTCCGTGTACGAACTTCATCATAAAGCCAAAGCATCCTCTGAAGTTGAGCTGTAATCATCTCCATAATGAAAACAAAATTTCCATTAATCAATTTTCCTTTGTACCATGCCAACAAATCCAAGTGATCTTAACAAGTTGCCAATTGTGCCTGTAACATCTTATTTTTCTCCATTTTTTGATCATAATCCCAATAAGGGATATAAGAATATAAGTCAACTTTATCTGATGACCGACTATATATACCAATATCACACTTCTTAATCAAGCTTTCTAACTCATCAAATTACCCACCCATTGAAGCCAATAAGAAAAATGAACTTGAGTAGTAGAAACTCACACTAGCAGTAGTAATAATGACTAGCAGTAGTAAAAACCTTCACCTCAATGCCACATGTAAATGGTTAAACATTTTAGCAATAAGCTTCCCATGAAATCCATATGTTAACCATTTCTTGAATCTTTAATTCTGTAGGCTCTATGTAATGATCACTAATGAAGTAAACTAAGTATAACAAACTTGATGTAGAAGTAGAACAACCCAAACTTGTGTTTTAAATCTTGTACTATCTACGTGACTCCAAACTTATAAATAAATTTGTAAAATATAAGTAGATCGCAACCTCTTGACAAAAATCCTCATCTTCTATGAGACACTAGACCAAAGTGATAGCAAATGTGATCATTGAGCACCATAAGTTTGTAAATCACACACCTTTGCTAGATTTGTCAAGTTTTCGTCACATCGTTCCTAACCACGAACAAGTTATCTCCAAAGTGTAACACCCACTTTAAGATATGATAAGAACACAAACCGGTGAAACTCCACTTCAACTCCAAATAAGTGATACTCAATCTTCTTCGTAACCAATTCGAACAAATAATCCAAAATGCGAGCCTTTTAAACATTTAAATGAATCTGAATCATTAGCTTCCCTTTAAACCAAGCAGTAGTAACCAACAGTAGAAAACATCTTTCTATTGGCAGTATTAAATATATAAGCAGCACAAACCTTGGTTTAAGTCCACAGCAGTAACTGCTAAAATTTACCCTAGCAGTAGAAACTTAATACTGGCAGCATTAAAAATATACTAGCAGTATTAATCATACTAGTAGCACTAAGTATAAACTGGCAGCATTAACCTTTAGTGATAAGGCTAGCAATATTAACTCTGGTTACTACTGTCCTTCTGATACTAGCAGTACTAATCTCCCTTTGGTAGTATAAACATACAACTGGCAGTACAAACCTGTTAACGGTAAGGCTAGCAGTAGTAATGTTTTACCTTGGCAGTAGAAACATCAACGCGAGCAGTACTAACTTGTATTGGCAGTATAAAGTGCTCATTCCTCCCATACCTTTTTGAGACACTTTATAGTGTCAGTAAAGCACCAATATTTATGATCACCAGCAGTACTGTGTCTCGTGGCAGTCGTAACCACCAACGAGCAGTACAAAACATATAACCACTGTTTAAGGATACCTCTTTTTTTAAGTATCTAGACGACACTTTTTAGTTTCACAAAGCTGTTATGAATCCGTCACAAATTAGCATTCTGCTTCTACAGAATTAGAGTTTGTGAAAAACCCTAATATTTACCAACATTGTCTTGTACCAAAGGAACCAGAAACACCTCGAACCATTGTATTTTTTGCTTGATCACATTAGGTTTTATAGAAAACCCTAGATGCATCAAATATGTTCAAAGAACCAAAAGCATAAACTTGTACCTTCTTTTCTTCATGGATTCGACATCAATAACACCTTGTAATCCTATACATCATGAGCCACGAGGCTCTGATACCAATTGTGGAATCAGATAGAACTTCTTAGATCGTTTAAGCTTAAGTTTGATTAGAACTTATCTAGGATAATAACAATGAACATAGAATATATGCATAGCAGAAATAGCGTAATGAACAAACGTATTTCAACAAGGTTTATCATTCATATTATTCACTATTCGCCTTAATTCTACCTTGATCAATGGTAGGACGTGTTATCTAAACTATAACAAGGAATCAAAGATCCTTAAGGCTAAACCAACCAAACCCTAGGCATCCACAATGAGACTTGACACCTAGAACACACACACACTTTTCCTAATGTTTACATCTTGACACACACTAAACCTACACGCCTGGTCCTCCTTTTATAACATAAGAAGTCCAGGTTTAAAAAAGATAAGAATTAGATAAACAAAGAAATCTTTTAAACTTTAAGCTTTATCTTCTAAATCTTTTATTTGAATAAGGATATCTTTTAGAATCTTCAAAATTTTCCATCTTTTGAAGAATTCCTGTTTTGCATTTAAGTTCTTTTGTTTCATTCTTTTATTCACTTTGTCTCATCAAATCAAGAATTCCAACACGATATTTAATCTATACATTTTCTTCATGTTTTGGTGATGACAAACATGTAACTTATAACACATAACATAAAGTGCTTAAGTTACTCGTAATCACAAATCATCAATTCATACGTCAACATCTTTCGACGTCTCATGTTTTCTTCAACAAAAAATTTAAGTTCGCACCCGACGTAAATCACTGAAGGTATGAACAAACAAACTTTAATTTGTTGAATGATCAAAGAAATTTTTTATTTTTCTAACCCTTACATTTTTTATAAAATGGGACAAACATTTTTAAAAAACATATACAAAACATTTTTGTATTATAAGAAATGTTTTATTCACAATAAATATTTTAAATTCAAATTTTCTACCCAAAAACGGCTAGAAAGTTCCAAAAAAACCTTCCCTAAAAAAGGGAACGTCTGAAAAATGGGCGGCCTCCTTAATTAATTAAGGGAACCAACCATAATTAAGGGGACCGCCCTTGTATAATTAAGGGGACCGCCCAAATAAAAAATTAATATTTTTTCTTATAAATAGTGGATTGTTTCCATAGATTTTCTCTCCTCTTTGCACATTGTTTTCTCAGATCTAAAACCTCACTTCCAACCCTTTCCTTTGATCACTTAACTTATTATAAGTATGTTTAAAATGTGATCCAATCATCCATTCATTCAAGTGCAAGAGAAGAACTCTCGTTATCGTCAAGATACGAAGTTATGTAGTTAGTGCATTTGTGACATGTTTTGCATTCACAATGTATAGATCGAGTCCATGTATTCCAAACTTATGTAATAGTTAGATCATGGTGATCATGGTGTGTATAGTTGTTAGATCGTGGTGATCATAGGAAGTTTAGATAGATAGGTGTGAAAGTAGAAGTGAAGTAGTGAAGTAGTGTGGTGAAGAATATTAAGGCGTGAAGAAGTTGTGTAGTTGTGAAGTTGTGTTGTGAAGTCGTGAAAGTAGTGAAGAAGTTGTGTAGTCGTGATCAAGTCGTGAAGCAAAGTTGTGTAGTGAAGTTGTGAAGTTGTGGTAGATTGGTTCTAGCTAAGATTAGAACTCGACATCTAGCTTAGTGTCGGAAATTGATATAAGCGAAAGTTGTGTACGGTTTTCTCCGCCTAAAGGGAGCTTGTTGACTAGTGAAGTAACTCTCGAGTTGGGTACTCGGGGAGTGGAGTAGGGCGAAGAGGTGCTTCGTGACCGAACCACTATAAATCATCGTGTCCGGTTTGCATTTCCTTTTACTTATCTCTTTACTTTTATGCTCGCATTTATCGCTTTATATTTATACTTGCAATTGTGTGATGTGTTGATTATATAGTTTTAATTATGTTTATGTCATGAATAAATGTGAATATTGTGTGTTGGTTTGTGTTGTTGTAAATCGATGTATTACTATGTGTATATAACTCGTATGAACACTCATCATATTGTGTCACGCTTGATCGGTAATTTGATACGAAACATTTTAAGATTTTAAATGGAAACGTATTCACCCCCCTCTACGATTTCCACAATTGGTATCAAGAGAAAACCTAGTTTTGCCAAAATAAAATTTGTTAAATCTAATGAGCATGTGAAAACACCTAGGGAGTCTGTTAAGAAGGTAGAGAATAATAAGCAAGCTAGAATACATCTAGTAAAAACAGTTCAAAGTCCTGAGAGGTAACCAGAGAAACTATAATAAGATTTGAATGACATTCAGAAATAAAGAGAAGTAAGTCAATTTAAAAATAAAGCTTGCTATATGTGTGGCAATTTTAACCATTTAATCAAAGATTGTGATTTCTATGAAAAGAAAATGGTGAAAAATATTGTATGGAACAATGCTAGAAGGGTGAATCACCAAAATTCTCAAAGAATGACTCACCCTCATCCTAAAGAAAGTTTTGTTATAAAAGCAGTCTTATGAAATCTAGCATTAACACACTTAATATTGTTGGGCAAAACTTTTCAAAAGCAGCAGTGTCAGTTAATACTGCCAGACCAATTAATACTGCCTACCGAAGACCAACTATGAATAGTGCAAGAACAGCATCAAATGATTTCAATAGAGCACATTCACATGTTAGGAGGCCCTTTAACAAGTTTACAGCCAATAAGAGTAGTAATTTTAATAAAAAAGTTAATATTGTTAAGGGAAGTGTTACTACTGTTGGGCCAAAAGCAATAGTAAGTGATAATAAGGGAAATGAGGCTAATGTTGTTAAGGCCTTAGCATGTTGGGTTTAGAGACCAAAGCAAAAGGTTTTATACCATGTCTCTAGACACAATGGTGCATCAATGAACTTTAAAATATTTAACTATGTTGATGCACAAGGCAGATCCAAGTCTGTAATGGCTTGGGTCCCCAAGAGAGCCTGATTCTCTTACTTTTTGTGCAGGGTAATCCACAGCTAGAATTACAGAAAAAAGGAGTAATTGACAGTGGATGCTCTAGGTACATGACTGGAAACAAGTCCTACCTCTCAAATTATGAAGAAACTGATGGTGGATTTGTTGCCTTTGGAGGAGATCCCAAAGGAGGTAAAATCACTGGTAAAGGTAAAATCAGTACATGTAAA
>BQNB010003689.1:67500-110362 GCA_026074375.1 Tanacetum coccineum | reverse complement strand
TGGTATTTGCCCCTTGGGCTCTTGGGTTGTTGTTGTTATTGTTGTTGCGGTTGTTGTTGTTATTTGCAGTTGCAGGCCGATGGCTCCTACAAGGTCATCCCATGTATCCCTAATACCATAGCCTAACTCTCTAGACATTCGGCGTCCTGGAGCGGCCTCTAACATATCAGCAAATCCATAAAGGTCTGCCCTAGCTGTGGTAGGTCCAACCTGCCTAGCAGCTCGTATCCAAGACCAGGAGTAGTACGACACAGCCTCTTATGAAGAGGTAAACAAATCTCAGGCATCTCAGTCTCATGAACAAGAGATGGTAGTGCATCTCTCTGTCTAATCCCAGCAGCTTGGGATCCGAGAGATCCCTCAACATATGTAGGGCTATTGGGTGGTGGTGATGGTATAGGTAATGGCAGTGAGGGTATCTGAGAAAGTGGTGATGAGTATGGAGAGAGAGGTGATGGTGGTGGAGTAGGTAAGGCTAATAATCTCTTAGCAACTTCCTCGGAGAGGAACGGTGCCGGCGCCTGAGGTCGGATAGACATCCTAGTCGTGACGCGATAAGCAAGGTATGGGTCCTGGTCAGCTGCATAAGCAACAGCTGCAGGGTCGGCAGGAGCTAAGTGCTCCTCCTCCTCTGCATCATCATCATCGTCATCGTCATCGTCAGATGGCTCCTCATCATCCCTGTCGTCTCCTCTGTTAGTAGGATAGTCGGCTGGATCCTCCTCAGGATCCTCCTCGTCATCCTCCTCCGAATCCTCCTCAGGATCGGACTCAGGAATGTATCCCGGTAACTCAGTAGTAGGTGAGGCAGCAACAGGCAATGGCTGCTCCTCAGCCGGTAGGACATCGTCCTCTGGTAAGAACTCCAGGTAAACAGGTTCCGAAACAAATGGTACATAGATATGTGAAGGTGGTTCCTGCTCTGGCTCCTCAGGGCCAGGCACGTAATCTAGAGACGATGGATCCTGAAAAATAGGTCCTTCGGCTCCTGGTGATCCTATGTCAGATAGGTCCTCATATGGGCTGGGTATCTTAGTATACGTAACTGTAGAATCTTCTGAATCCGACATGCTCGAAACTGAAAAATCAAAAGTAACTTATATAAGTATATTAATATAAGACTATTATCCTTATATACGTAATATCTTATAAACACGTATATCAATTATGCATGTATATAGCCTAACCCGACTAATGCAACAATTTGTATATAATACCCCGTAAAAACCCTTTTGTATGTATGCAATGTTTGAAAACGGTTATAGTCCAGCAAAAATATTTTGACCTGGTTCTCTATAACCTTGGCTCTTGATACCAATCTGTAACACCCCCAAAATGGGTCGCAGCGGAATAAGGATCCGGGGCGTGTTACTTCAAGATCAACAGCACAAAACTATAAAAAACGACACAAAAGTCGTTTAAAATGATACAATTGGATTTAATTAAAAACATATTACAAAAGCTAATAGCATTAACTTGTTCTTGTTTAATATTACAAAAGATAACATATGATTTCCCAAAACATGATGCACATAAATCTTTAACAGTGCAATCCAAAACATAATCCAATGCATCCTTGGCACCTCGTGCCTATTGACCTCCTGAAAACATTGCTTAAAACGTCAACAAAAATGTTGGTGAATTCATAGGTTTATGTATTTAAATTATGCAGGACCGCAAGACTTTCCCGTGATGTTACAACATATGCCAACAATCACAAAACCAGAATTACTGTTGCTCTATGCTCATGACACAGAAAGCTCCAACCTATATTTGCTGTTTTACAGTTATTTGCCCGTACAGATGTTTAGTAACCCGCAACGACGCTAGTCCGACAAGGTCAACGTTCGTTCCCGGTGATAGCAATCACCCAAACTTGGAGGATAATCCCATAAACTATTTATAATAATCGCGCTCACGATAATGCAATTAACAACAACATCTATGCAATTGACAGTCATGATAATGGGCTCAGGAGGGTTATCGCTACTTAGGCAAACACATAATCAATATATTTAAAACACTGGCGCCAATTATAAAACAAAAGCATGTGTCTCACCCTGAATAATAGTAAATCAGTTAAACTGTAAAAATGGGGGTGCTATGAACACCCTTGATACAGATATTCTAAATAATCACAGATAAAATGTCACGCAAGACGATATATGCAACCTAATAAATTAAGTCTGATATAAGTACTGAGTACTTTAATTAATAACATTGAATATAATCTTATAGTTGTTACATCGTACTATCGTTCGGAGCTATCATTATTAAAGGGTCCCATGACATGACGTACGAGGAGTTAGGACACTTTAAATCGTAAATCCAACAACTCGTCGATACGCCATCCGAAGAGGCCTCATTATGAAACTCCCAAGTATTATAGCACTTTGATAACCACTCAATATTCTATATAGCTATAACCACGAGCTAATTTCGTTAGTAAAATAATAATTATAGAATTGAAAACGTTTATAAATAAATTTTTCC
This sequence comes from Tanacetum coccineum, assembly GCA_026074375.1. Lineage (NCBI taxonomy): Eukaryota > Viridiplantae > Streptophyta > Magnoliopsida > Asterales > Asteraceae > Tanacetum > Tanacetum coccineum. Next base: position 107,869 of record BQNB010003689.1, on the reverse strand, counting down.
GGTAAAAATGACCTAATTTGGTCGATAAAAGCCCGTTGCTCCGCGTTACATACGCCACATCTTCGTAGAAAGACGAGTGATCAAAATATTAACATTTTTTAAGTTTTTGATATTCTTCTATGAATATTTTATATTAAGCTATTCACAACAGCTATAACTCGTTTTTAGTTTTTAATTAGTCTTAACCTGTAATCGTAATAACTTATTGCCGATTTAATCCTGATAATATTTGTATTCCTTCGAGTACGTCCGTATGTTATTAAAAGATTATAATATTGTTATAAAGTTTGGTCCCGCTGAAGAATATTACTGTTTACTGTTCAAAAGTTTTTTAAAAATTATTTTTAAAAACTTTAATTATTCGTAAACTCGTGTAGTTTATTCGTTATAGTTCCGTTTTTAGCGATTTCATTCGAGTAACGATACTCGTAATTAAAAGGTTATATCATATATTAATGTTTTTAAAATAAAAAGTTGTGTAATGAATAGTAACTTTTATAAAAATAGTTTTATAAAAGTATTTATAGTAGTAAACTCGTAATTAACGTATCTTTTTTGTTATAAATCGGTTTTTTGAGTTTCTTATCATTTTGGAATCATCACGAGACGTATTATTATTATTTTATGTCAAACCTACTGTATGAATTTCGGATTCAAAACAGCCCCTAAGTATTTATGTGTATAACTTTATAAAAACCTTGTTTTATGTATTAATTTATTTAGTAGTTTAATATAGAAACCCTAATAACTATTTTCAACACATGTGATACTTATAATAATGTCCAAGATCATCCATAGTCCTTATAAATTCATTGTAACAAGTTTAACAATTTACTTTCCATTACTTTCACATGTGAAGATTAAGTAATCTTATAAAACCCTAATTTAACCTAAACATGTTTATACTTAAACCATATGTTAACATACTTTTACATTCATTTTTCCATGATATATATAACCATATGACATAAGAATAAGTGCATAAATTTATAAACATAAGTGAAAACTCATTTTAAATATTAAAATGTCCTTAGTGGTGATTTTAGCCATAATTAACATATTACACATAAAATCATAATAAATAAAAGTATGAAGGAATTAGGAAGACCTTAGGGATGATGTATGAGATGTGAAATGAATGCTAAACCCGTGTTTAGACTTAAAACCCAAGCTTTCAAGCTTATAAACCCAAGATTAGGTTTGAAACCCTAATCTTCCCTTTTCTTCTTTAATCCTTGCAAATGGTGATCCAAGGCTTGTAAATGATTTAGTGTGCCTTAGGATTGATGTGTAAAGGGTTGTATGGATTGTATAAAAGTTTTGTATGGATTGCTTATGGTTGCTTAATCAAGCCGTGGGTTTTGGCTAGGAGAAGAGAGAAAGAGTGTGATTTTTATAAGTGTAAAGAGTATGCATTTCACTTATGCATGCATGAAATATATATAGGAGGGTTATAAGATATTTATAGTTGCAAAGTTTGACGAAGAATATGAAAGGGGGGGCTATATGCCGTGGGATTCAAGGGGACACCAAGAGGGAAACAAGGCCTTTAAAGCCTTGGTCTCTTGGTTCCTTTTAATGGGAATCATCCCATTAAAGTAAGGAGAGAGTTTCACTAGCTTAATTCCTTTTCTTTATATGTTTACTTGCACTTTTATAAAAGAAAGTATAAGTGAAACTTTTATATAAAAATGTAAAGTGTAGTTTTATTTTTATAAAAGTATACTTGTAATGTCTTTGTTAATTTGTACATATACATTTATATAGGACATGTATATGTATGCTCATATGCATAAAGTTTCATAAACTTTGATCATTTTATATAAACGTTGGTATTTGTTGAAGCGTACGTTAATTTTTAGGGTTTCGGGAAAACCTAATTGTCATTTATCGCGAAACGTAAACACTTTCACGTATCCGATAAAATAACTTGTGAAATGTTAATAATTATCCTCATAATAATTACTTAACCCTCATTTGACGTAGACAATAACTTGCTTAATGCCCGTTTACGTTAACTGATCATTTTTAGCTTACGCGATTTAACTTAACGATTTCCATTAAAAACAAACACGTACAATATTACAAACAAATAGTGACGTTATTAACATCGTACATTGTCCTAAAACACGGGGTGTTATAATATGAGGATAGATTAATGTTTATAAGGCTTATACTAAGAGTTACTAACACAATTTGATTTGTGGTTCGGGTTTGAAATAAGTGAAAATAAGTAAATGGGTCATGAATCGAAATTAGGGTTCGATTAGGGTTTCTTTTATTCAATTGGTGTACATTGTTGTAAAAATGGTGAAATGAAGATGGAATGTGATTTGTAATGTTGTAATTTATGTTATTACAACTTATTTGAGGTTAAAAACGGATAAGAACCAAGAAATGGGTCATGGTTTACTATTTAACTCGGGTTAGGGTTTCTAACTTGGATTTATTGAAATTTCATGAAATGAGAATGAATATGGATTGTATATGAAGTATATGACTTGCTTGAAACTTTTACTTGATAGATTGTATAAGATTTGTTAGGAAAACGGAGGTAAAACGGCTATTTTAGATGCCATGCTTAATGATTTGTACATTGTGCTTTTAAGGACTTATACCTTGAATTGGAGGGAGTTTATATTTCAAATGAGATGTTATATTACTTGTACATATGCTTTAGTAGCTTGTACATTCACTTTAGATATTAACCTTTCATGGAATTAGGGTTTAAGAGGTATACGATAATGGTTTAAGGCCTGTCTTGATATAACGTTGCAAATGGTACATTATATGAGTAATGTACTTTGTAAAAATGATATTAAGATATTGAATTGACATGTTATGATGTTTGCTTGACATATATGAAGATAGGATTGCCATAGGTAGGTTGTGTGAGCTCGTTAACTTTAGTTATGCAAGTTGCGTTGCATATTGGTAATGCAAGTAATGTAATAAAGCGAAAAATTTCCCTGAAAAAGGTGGTTCTTATATAATAGATATATAGTACATTACATCTAACTTAATAGATGGATATTTACATTGATGAAAATTGCGGATTGTTATAGTCCTCCATCCTTACAGAAATCTCGTCCTGAGATTTAATTGGAGGTTGTAGTGATGTTTGAAAATAGATGAGGATATTTGGCACGAATTTCATCTTCGCATTCCCATGTAAATTATGGTCCTCTTTTAGAGTTCCAACGCACTTTAACTATAGGAATACGACTTCGTTTTAGTTGCTTGATTTCACAATCCATAATTTCCACTGGTTCTTTTATAAAGTTGAGTTTGTTGTCGAGTTGAAGTTCTTTCATTGGAATGATGAGAGATTCATCGCATAAGCATTTCTTGATATTAGAAAAACGTGGAATAGTATTGGTGGGACATTTCTAAGCTCTTCAGGTAAGCTCTAGTTGTTAAGCATGGGCCAATTTATTCAAGGATTTTAATTGGGTTAATGTATCGGGGATTAAGCTTTCCTCATTTTCCAAATTTAAAGATACCTTTACGAGGTGATACTTTTAACATAACACGATCGCCAACTTGAAATTCTAAAGGCTTTCGTCTTACATTGGCGTAACTTCTTTGCCAAGCTCTTGCAACTTGCAAGCGTTGATGAATTTGCATGATCTTTTCAGTGGTTTCATGAATTATCTCTGGTCCCGTGAGTTGAACATCTCCAACTTCGGCCCATCAAACAGGTGATCTGCACTTTCGTCCATAAAGTGCTTCAAATGGTGCTACCTTGATACTAGCATGATAACTGTTATTGTAGGAAAATTCTATCAATGGTAAGTGTTTATCCCATCCTTTCCCAAAATCTATAACACAAGCTCGCAGCATGTCTTCGAGTGTTTGGATGGTTCTTTCACTTTGTCCATCGGTTTTAGGATGATATGTTGTACTCATGTCTAATTGGGTACCCAAAGCCTTTTGCAGTGACTGCCAGAATCTGGATGTGAAATGACTATATCGATCAGACGATGATGGTACTTGGCTTGCCATGTTGTGTGGGACTATTTTCTTTTTGATGTATAACCTTGTAAGAGTTTCCATACTATCAGTCGCTTGAGTGGGTATGAAATGTGCGGATTTGGAGGCGATCGACAATGACCCCAGATGGTGTCATGTCCGTTTGAGGTTTTGGGTAGTTTTGTGATGAAATCGATTGTTATTCTTTCCCATTTTTCCACTAGGAATTTCTGGTTTGTTCCAGTAAGCCGGATGGCTTTTGACATTTTGCTTTAACTCTAGAACATGTCAAACATTTGCCAACATAGTCTGCGATGATTGCCTTCATGTTAGGCCACCAATAGAGTTTCTTTAGATCTTGATACATTTTATCAAATCCCAGGTGAATAGAATATTTAAATTTATGAGACTCATGCATGATCAAGTCTCTTAAACTGCCAAAAAGTGGTAAACAGCTTTGATTTTTGATACAACGAGTTCCATCAGGACGAATTTCAAATGATTTGTCCATTCCTCGTAGGTTTTTGTTTTTGACATTTTCTTCTTTGAGGGCTTTATTTTAAGCTTCAAGAATTTATGATGGTAATTTTGGATGAACGGTTATGATCAATGCTCTAACTCGGAGAGCTTTGATTTGTTTCTTCCGACTTAAGGCATGTGCCATAACATTTGCCTTTCCAAGATAATAGCAAATCTCACAATCATAATCTGCGAGTAATTCTAACCATCGGCGTTGCCTCATATTCAATTCTTTTTGACGAAGAATGTGTTAAAGGCTTTTGTGATCAGTGAAAACTATATACTTTGTACCGTATAGATAGTGTCTCCAAATTTTAAGAGCGAATACCACTACTCCGAATTCAAGATCATGAGTGGTATAGTTTTCTTTGTGAGGTTTGAATTGTCGAGATGCATATGCAATGACTTTTTCTCTTTGCATTAATACAGCTCCTAAACCTTGAAGAGTGGCATCACAATAAATGACAAAGTCATCATTTGCCTTCTGGTATTGTAAGTATTGGTTGTCATACATGGTTTTTGTTTAAGGAGTTAGAAAGCCGATTCTTGTTCTTCGCCCCAGATATAATTCTTGTTTTTCTATGTTAATTTAGTCAAAGGCTTTTCAATCTTTGAAAAACCTTCGATAAATCTTCGGTAATAGCCGGCGAGTCCTAAAAAATAACGCACTTCTGTGGGTGTAGTAGGAGATGTACAGTTCTTATACAGCTTCAATCTTGACAGGGTCAACATGAAGTCCTTGACTATCAATGAGATGTCTAAGAAATTGCATGATACGAATCCAGAAATTACATTTTCGGAGTAATTAAAGATTATTCTCATATGATTTGCGTGTTCTTCTTTGTTACGAGAGTAGATAAGAATATCATCGATAAATACTATTACGAATTTATCCAAATATGGTTTACACACACGGTTCATGAGATCATGAACTCAGAGATTTCATTATTTTTTTAAATATTTCCCTTTTTTTTTTTTTTTTTTTTTTTATAATATTCTTTTTTTTCGTTTGTTTAAAAACCAAATGGCATGACTTGAAAATCATAATGTCCGTATTTGTTCTAAAAGCTGTCTTTGGAATATCTTCGTCCTTTACTTGAAGTTGATGATAGCCTGTTCTTAAGTCGAGTTTTGAGAAAACGCTGAACCTTGAAGTTGATCAATAACGTCATCGTCTGGGTAATGGGTAACGATTTTTAAGGTTTGTTTATTTCAATTCTCAGTAATCGATGCACATTCTAAAAGATCCGTTTTTCTTTTTAACAAATAGATAGGTGCTCTACCAATGGCGATGTACTCGTCGAATAAAATCCCGTCTGCTAGTTCTTGAAGCTGGTTAGATAACTCTTGCATTTCTGAAGGAGCCAATCTATAAGGTGTACGAGCTACAGGCGCTGCTCTAAGGATTAAGTTAATTTGGAACTCTACTTGGCGAACGGCAGGAAGACCATGTAGATCTTCAGGAAAAACATGTGAAAATTCATTGACTACGGGGATATCTTCTAGTCTTTTCTCGTCTGATTTCTTCTCCATTACTTAGATCATGAAAACTTGACAACCTCGGGATATATACCTTTTGGTTTTCATACAGGATATGAGATTTAGTCAAGTTTTACTTTGATCACCTCGAATGATTAGAGTTTCACCTTTTGATAGAGAATGTGATACGACTTTCGCTTACAGATAATTTTGGCATGATACTTGGACATCCAGTCCATACCAATGACAACGTCGAAACTACCGAGTTTAATTGGCATGAGATTGATTTTGAAAGGTTGATTTAACAAAGTTAAAGTGCAGCCTTTGATAATGGTGTTTGTGCTTACTAAGTTTCCGTCAGCCATTTCGATATCATAAAAGGTATCTATTGTAATAGACGGTATATTTAGCATAGAGGAAAGACATATGGATATAAAGCTTCTATCAACTCTAGAGTCAAACAATACTTTGGCTAAATGCTAATTTAGAAGAAACGTACCCGTAACCACGTTCGGGTCTTGATGAGCATTCTTATCTCTTAGCATGTAGGCTCTTCTTTGGGCATTGATGTTGGTTTTTCGGCACTAATTTTTATAATGCCCTTTTTCTCCACAGGCATGACATACAATTGTCACTGGTAGTTGATTACTTCCAGTGGCTGGCTTCTTGTTTTGGCAATTCTTGGTCAAATGGCCTACCTTGTTGCAAGTATTACACTTACCAGTACAAGGTCCGGTGTGATGGAGATTGAATCTCTTGCATAATGGGTGGTCTCCGGCATACCTATTGTTTCTAGATGGAGTAACAGCATAAGCTCTAACAGCTTCTTGCCTTCGGTTTTGTTGTAGTTGGTGATTATTGTAGCGATTGTTGGTGTTACGGTAGTTGTTGTTGCTGCGAGAGTTGTTGTTGAAAGTTTTTCTGTCGTCAAACTTTTGTTTTTTGTCACTTGATACTTGAACTGGAGTATGCTTAGTTACTTGATCCATTAGCCTTTAGGCTATGTTAATGGCTTCCTCTAAAGTTTAAGGTTTAGAGGCAGTAACATTTCCTTCAATGCTTCGAGGTAGTCCCCAGATGAAAGCTTCCAATAGTTTCTCGGTGTTTGGCACCATGTTTGGACATAGGATTGTTAATTCTTGGAATCTTCTAACATAAGGTTTAAGATCATTTCCCTTTACAGTCAGATTGTAAAGTTCTTCTTCCATTTTTTTGTTCGGGGACAATACTTGTTCGTCAGAAGCCTTTTTAACTCAGTCCAGGTGATTTGATTGGCTTGCTCTACTCCCATAGGCTAGGCATATGTATTCCACCAGGACAAGGCATCGTCAGTTAGAGTACCAGTAGCAAACATTACTTTATTTTCTTCAGCACATCTGCTACGAGAGAATACTGATTTGGTTCGTTCAAACCAGCGGATAAGACCAATTTCTCCTTCTGTACCATTTAATTAGAAAGGTTGACAGCTGATGAACTCTTTATAGTTTCCCGTTTTTACTACAGGAGTTTCAGTCGGACCGGTGTTCCTGTTGGGATTACTAGCATTTGCCATTGTTGCAGCTTGTGCTTCTAGAGCCGCAGTGACACTGTCAGCAACTAGTTTTCTAATGGCAGCTTGAGTCATGGCCGATGCTTTCGATGTTGATGTTCTTTTGGGAGGTATTCTATCAACAAAAGACAACACGTAATAAGAATGATATCACAAGTCTAAAATTGTTTAAAGAGTAATACTTATTTTTCTTTAAAATGCTTAAAGTTCAAGAATACGCATTGCTATAAGGGTGATGAAGATGAAAATGATGCATATGATGATGATGAATGGTGATGATAAATGGATCGGCATTATGAAACAACAAGGTATATAACGGGATTGCCTTTGTATTAAGAACAACTTGCCTTAGTACTATACATAGTCAAGATTTAACAAGTGTTTTTATTTATACCACACATCACGTGGCTAGGTGAAAAGCTAATACTGGAATCTAAGCTAGTATTTGGATGATTATTCCATACGGTTCTTGAGTTCGTTGATGGAGTCTTAAAGATTTTATATATCCGCTTGGTGACGAATCTGCATGTCGTTGATAAAGTCTCTTAGTACAGTAATCCTGAAGCGGGCTAGAGAAATCTTATGGTTACTTCCCATTTGTTTCCTTTGGAGTTTCGTAATTTGGGCACGAGCTTGTTGGAGTTCAACTTCCAAAATATCAAAATCTTGTTGGATGATTACTCGTCCTTTTTCCGAGACCATCGACTTTATCTTCTATATGCTCAATACGATCAAGAGAGAGTTCTCCTAAATGATTTAAAATTTCTTCAATTTGTTCCTCATGATGCTTTATACTTGTCTTTCGAGAACTTTCACCTATTTCAAAGACTTGAGGTAGGGAAGAGGTAGAAGAAGATGATCGGCCTTGTCAAATATTAAAGCTATATTTTGATCATTACGTAAAGTTACTATTTTTAGACTTTTCGTTTTTAAAGTCGATCGACGGTTTTAAAATAATGTCTTACGATAACATATTATTTGATATTACTTTATTAATCGACATTGTCTTCTCAATACGTCAAAGTTTCTTAAAGTCTTCTTTGACTTTTATTGTTTGACTTTTATATATTTATTTTCTAAGTCTGACCCAACTAAAACGACTCACTAGATCACATTTTCACATCTTGGACATACAAGAGATCTTATGCGAAACGACATTCCGGACAACTTTTTAGTTTTGGCCGAGACCCGAAACTCTACAGAAAATGACCAAAACGCCCCCGCAATATTCTGCAGGAATTTGACTACTTTAATAAAACGCAGACTTTGACCATGGGTTTTGACACGTTATTGCTTGATTTTAAAATTGGCGAGCCTCGCGGAATAGTACAACATCATTCTGAGCAACTTTTGTTTTTTGCCAGAAGGCTGAAACGGACTCGAAAGTGCTCAAAACAAGCTTTTAAATCGGAGACAACAACTATTATTTTAACAAATGCTGAATTTTTACGCATTGAATATATATCTCGTTTTTGCTCTAACTTTTTCGTTATTAGGAGTTAGAAGCTCTACCATATATCGAAACGATCGTCACGGAAAGATTTATCATATTTCAAAGCCTAAAATCAGATTCTACGAAATCTCGATCCTCGTTTGGCGTGCCAAACTTTCTGCTCTCTTATATTACTTTCAAAATGCGCCCAAAACTCATTTTTAACCCACAAACCCCACTAAAATACATTTAATATGACATATAACTTATGTCTAATATGCCTAATCATTTTATAACATTACTTGATAAATCGGCACAAGATTTCAAACGATCTCATCACATGCATTAACTAATATTAAACCGAATAATTAAAACAAACAAAACAAAGTGTAAAAGAGGCTCATAATGCTATCGGAAGCAAAGTCGAAAAATAACAGGGTTCGCTTGTTCCCCTGTGTTTCTTGTCGCGGCTCACAACCACCCGAACCAAACCAAGACAAAACCAAACACAACCCAAACTATCTCAACTCAATAAATCGCACTCCCTCTCACCCCTTTCTTGGTTCAAACCCGCGACCAACAACCCAACTAAACCGAAAACCCTTTTGTTTTGACAAAACCTCAAACCTACTCAAAACCTTGTTGCATGTATATTTTTCTTTGATGGATGATCAAACCATAGCTCTCTAGACAAGATTTGATAAGTAGAAAATCAAAAACCACCAAGATTGTTGGTGTTGGGTGTTCGACCGACCCACAAGAGGAAGGGGAAAGAAGAAACAAGTTAAAACTTTGTTCTACCATGGTTTATATCATCATTTAAGTGATGTTTAAATGTGTTTTTAGGATCAAAAATCAAAAATGGAAATTATATGAATGTATGTATGGGTGGCCGGTTATGGAGCAAGAGAAGAGGAGGACACAAGTGTTTTTAAACTATGTATTTATCATTGTGTGTGGTTCAGACTTAAATCAATTTTTCTTTGGATGCCACACTCATCATTACTTGCATGTCATAGGAAAACAAATAAGGTGGAGTGTGGGTGAGAGTCTAGGCGTCGGCCTAGGCTATTTCATGGGCAAGTTTCACAATTTTTTTTTCTTTTTATTACTTGTAAATATTTTGTGTAAAGTTTAATTATAAAAGGTAACTTGTACAAGGTTTAACAAAACGCGAGTCATGAATGCGAGCTTCGGCCAAGGTCAAAAACAAAGACAACGAGGTTCAAAAATCTTAATGTACAGTCTCTATAATAATAACGAAATGTGTCGTAAACTTTTACGATACTACAGACGATTAACGAACGCGCTGTCAATCGTTGACTCGCGAAACGTCAGAAATAATTATTTTAAATTTTCGTTCACACTAATTTACAAAATAACTAATTATGAAAAATAAAAATTTTAAATGTCGATGTTTGTTTATAAAAACTCACAAAATAATTATAATGACGTCGAATTCGCGAAACGTCAAAATAAAAATTATCAATTCTTGATTTCCAAATTATTCGTAATAAATTAAGAAAATGTTTATTATCGATGATTAAAATTTAAATATCGATGCTCGTTCATAGAAATTTGTAAAACGATAATGTTCGACATCGGATACGAGATCGTTGTACGTGTCGTAAAACTCCGGTTGTTACACATATAATTAAAGATTGAAAATGAAAAAAATAAAAGCAAAAACTTATACCTATATCCACATAAATTAAGTGTAAACTCATGCAGATCTATTAGCCTATAGCTTGAGACTTTTAGCTCCGGGGAGTGTCGCTACAACAATGAATATGAGATTTTTCATCTTGGTTAGTTGTCGACTTGAATACGGTGGAAACCCCTATAAAACATGAAATTGATCAAAGAAACATAAAATTGATTTGAAACCATTGAAATTGAAATAATTTAATGGTACACATACTGATCTTCTTGAATACGAAGGTTGTGTAATAATTGATGATACAATGGAGACACTTATTTGAGAACTAGAGTCACAGAGATTGCGAAAGAAACAAAGATAGGAAGGAGGATATATGAAGAATAGTCTAAGAGATTGAATTTTTTTAACTTTGGGTGAGAAAGGGGGAAAGCTTATTTGGGGGAAAATAATTTTTTGGAGGGGCAGGAACAGTTAACCTAAAATTTTATTTTCGAGAGGTGGGAGGCTGTTCAGACTTTTTATTAGATTTTTAACTATGTTTTTTTAAAAGCTTTGCAACATTTATAAAAAATATTGCATTAGATACTTAAATGCAACACTTAACTTAAAAATGTTGTTTAATGTTCAATGTTCTATAAAAAGCAACACATTTTAAAAGTGTTTCTTATAAAGTGTTGCATTAGCTTCATTTTGTTATAGTGAATGTTCTTAAGATAGCACAACATCAAAATAAACATTAGTGGGTTAGTTAAAATAAAGATAAGGAGTACTTTATGCTCAAATAAGGATCCATAAACGGAGAAAATTCTTCATAATGAAAAGGATATTATGATTCTTCAAGCCGGTAAAGAGGCAAGTGCAGCGCACTTCACATGAAGTGCGGCGTACTTTCTGCGTTTTTTTAAATTTTTTATATTTTTCTAGAAAAACAAGCATACTTATAACAAAGTGCGGCATACTATTTGGATTTTCAATTAATAAACTTATCATTTTCAGATTTCTAATCATTTTAAACTAATTATTTCAATTAATTCTTAGATAGTTGAAATAACTCCTAATTTTAAACATGGTATTCATAACATAATCATGCAAAAGATCATAAACAATTAGTCTCGTATTTTTAAGATCCTTAAAGTAAATAAGCATGTCAAAACAGGTTATAAGCTGAACATCATAAACAAATATGACATCTAGGCTGACAATTCTAATAAGCATTTGAAAATTAGTAGTGCATTCAGCATGTTTTTTATTTCTATAGCCATTCATCCTTTTACGGTTTTTATAAAGTAGCAAGTAGGGAATAAACATTAAAAAAAATTCCTTTTTCTTCTTAAAGTTGAAACTAAGTGTTTGAAACATTTGTTTTTGGTTTTGGTTCATTACCGGCTTCATTGGTATAAATTTCTCAGAAAGTAATGGCGTACTCATTAGAAGGGTGTCGTACTCTTTGTTTTTCAAGAAAAACTGGCGCACTAGTTGCATGTGCGCCGTACTTTTCATAGTAAAAATAAATTTTTGGGTCAGTTGGCCAGAAAACTATACGACGAAGTAGTAAATTTTGGTTTGCAAATTATAAAAGAATTAAACAAGAACAATTTAGTCTCCGGCAACGGCGCCAAAAACTTTGATGTGTTAATAAAGCTTTAAATTTATAATACTAGTTTTAACCGATTTTCAACTAACACACGGGTGTTCTTTAAACGAGTAAACTATTTTGCAAATGTGTCTCAAAATTTGTCACGAATCAAAGACACGGTTTAATGTTTTGATTAAATTGATTGATTAAAAGAATATATGTTTTGGAAGGAAAGCAACGAGGATGAGCATATGAATAATGGTGAACACATTAATAAGGATATAAACCCACAAGCAACAAATAGTTAATTAAGCATTTAACTATTTTATATAAAAGAAATTCCTTTCGGCCTTTAATCCTTATTATATAAAATGATTTGGGATAGATTCATGTTTGGAAATGATAATATCAAACTTGCTTATTCAAGTTCTTTAGACATAAGAATAAGCATTAAACATTCTATTACTTGGTTGAATAATTATTTTATTAGCTAATTCTCACAAAGCTAATATCGATTCATGACTCGAAATCAATCACAAGATGGAGCCTTTCGACCTAATTCCATATATCATGAGAGATCAAATAATCAACAAGGATCAAGCATTCAAACATCAGTTTTAATATTATTGCATCCACATTCATAAGTTATTCAAACATGTTCCTACTACGACTCTCATTGAAGCCAAACAAACATAGAAGAACTACTCCATATTGAAATAAATAACACTCATATTAAATAAGTTAAACTTAAAATTTATAACAATCCGTAATTTTCATCAATGTAAATATCTATCTATTAAGTTAGATGCAGTGTACTATATATCTATTATATATGAACCACCTTTTTCAGGGAAATTTTTTGCTTTATTACATAACTTGTATTACCAATATCTCAATATGCAACATAACTTGCATAACTAAAGTTAAGGAGCTCATGCAACCTACCTATGGAAATCCTATCTTCATATATGTCAAGCAAACATCATAACATGTCAAGTTAATATTTTAATATCATTTTTACAAAGTACATTACTCATATAATGTTCCATTTGCAACGTTATATCAAGACAGGCCTTAAACCGTTATCGTATACCTTTGAAACCCTAATTCTATGAAAGGTTAATATCTAAAGTGAATGTACAAGCTACTAAATCATATGTACAAGTAATATAACATCTCATTTGAAATATAAACTCCCTCCTAGTCAAGGTACAAGTCCTTAAAAGCACAATGTAAAATCATTAAGCATGACATCCAAAATAGTCGTTTTACCTCCGTTTTCCTAACAAATCTTATACAATATATCAAGTACAAGTTTCAAGAAAGTCATATACTTCATTTACAATCCATATTCATTCTCATTTCATGAAATTTCAATAAATCCAAGTTAGAAACCCTAACCCGAGCTAAATTGTAAACCATGACCCATTTCTTGGTTCTTATCCGTTTTTAACCACAAATAAGTTGTAATAACATAAATAACAACATTACAAATCACATTCCATCATCATTTCACCATTTTTACAAAAATGTACACGAATTGAATCAAAGAAACCATAATCGAACCCTAATTTTGATTCGCGACCCATTTACTCATTTTCACTCATTTTAAACCCGAACCATAAATCAAATTGTGTTAGTAACTCTTAGTACAAGCCTTATAAACATTAATCTATCCTCATATCACCAATGTACTTGAAATTCAAACCAAAAACCCCAATTCGAGCCCTTATGAACCCGCGACCCTATTTTTTTGCAATTTGACCCATTTTGAAGCTACACTTTGCAACCAAGCACCATGGTGACTCACCTCCTTGCTTCCATAGAAGCTTACAAGCATGTCTAGCTCTCTTGCTTGGTGGTAGAAGCTCCACATCCTTCTCTTGGGCTCTAAGCTTGCCGCGGCAACACAATGATCAAGCAACACTTCAAGCTAGTTTTTAGGCTTGCCAATTCACATAATAGACTCACCACATCAACCCTTAGCTACTCCACATGCCCAAGGACAGGTCTCTAAGATCCCTTAACCTCCAAGGCCTCATTCGACTATAAAAGGGGCTTCGAACCCTTCATATCAACTCATCCCCCACATCTTCTTTCTATTACGCACAATGGCAGCAAATCTTTGCTCAAGTAGTTCCTAAGAGGTTCTAATAACAATAATCAAGAGAAATATTGAAGCCTTGAAGCCCCGAAGAAGAAAAACTAGGCGTACAAGTACATTTCGACCCATACGACCCATTTTCCTCCATTGTTGATCTTCGAAGCTCAAACCCAGGTTTCTTATGATCCATACCTGCTCCTAAATTCATATAATGTTCATATGATCATGCTTAAACTCTTGTTAAAACTTTTTATCTCAAATTCTAGGCGTTTTATCATTTTGATCCAAAACTGAAACCCTAAACCCTAACTTTGTGTTTTTCTTAAAACTAATTGTTATAATGGTTAAATGTTGTTATAATTCATCTTAACTAATGTTAATATAACAACTTTATTAAGTCTTGAAAGAATTTAAACTTAAAACCCGCGTGTTTTCATTTTAAAACCATAATTCGACCCGTTTTGATTTCTAGCTTCACGAATCGTTATTTTGAACTTTTGTTATGTTAAACCTTCATATTTTAGCTTATATTAATAAGATATAACCTTTAAATTACTTTTCATATTGAAAAATATCATTATTATGGATTTTGGACTTGTTTTGTAAATCATTTCCATGCAAGGGGTATATATCGTAACTTTCTTAAACTTATAACTAAAGGGACTGAAAATGTCATTTTATCAAAGTTATAACTATAGAGGTCTATTATGTCAATTTACAAAAAGTAAAATGTTTACTTTGTAAATCTTTTAAACTAGAAGGACCAAACCTGTAAAAGTGAAAACTCTAAGGGTATATTTTGCCATTTTTCATTCTTAAGGGTCTAAAATGTAACATTTTGAAAAAGTGTAGAAATGTGTTCAAAACCTTATAAGAAATAACTTTAATTAATGCTTGACATGCTTATCATTTCCAGTTATTAAGTAAAACACTTAAAACCGATTATGTTATAACTATTATATAATTCATCATCGATATGCTTTTAAAAAATCCTATCCCGAATCTATATCGTATCACAATACTAGGGAGCTTCATATTAAGGGGTTTCATCTTGGTATTATGTTCTGACTGAGTTGTTGGGTTTACGATTTAAAGTGCCCTAGCTCCTCAAACATTTACTGAATGAGCTTTGAATTATGATGGCCCGAACGGTGATACAATACTCGATAATAATTCAATCAAAGATATACATTATACTTTATAATGTTTTGAAACATAACAATCAAACTAAGACTTGACATATTACCCCAGGTTGCGTGTGACGAAGCCGTTACTTTCATTTTATATACATTTGCTATCAATTAGATTTCCCTATACAGTTAAGGTGAGTTCATAGCCTCGCATATCCATCTTTCAAATGTTTTATAAACCCATGAGGGGGATACATGCTATAAACTATGAATGCAATTATTTATGTATGCTATCCTAAGTTATTATTGCCTAAGTAACTACTTTTGCCTTTAAGTCCCCAATATCATGAACCATTAATTACTCTACGGAGTGAGCGCGAATGTTGTGAATAGATCTATTTGGGTTGGACTCCCCGTTGGTGTACCCAGTAATATCGGTAACCAATTGCACACCATTAGAATATAACTACGGGTGTTTTGGCAAAGGCACCCGTTGGGGCTATAACGTTTGATTATTATATATCCCAAGGTTTCGGATTCATAAGCTAATGGCAATAATAATTGTTTTACAAATAACGAATGTATAACAATGTAACCTAAAATCGAATTTGCATTCAACTATTTAACTTAAACCTATGAATTTCACTCAACCTTTGTGTTGACTTTTTAGCATGTTTTATCTCAGGTAATTAAACAACTTATGTTATGGAGTGGCGTGGACTTGAAGATGGCAAAACTGTTATCATTCAAACTTTATGTTTTATATTTTGGGACCTTACATTTGTAAAAACTCTGATGAATAAATAAATGATAACTTGATTTTCAAAAACGTCTCTTTTTTATGATTATGACTATTGTACGTTGAAGTAATACCCCAGATTAGCTTCCGCTGCTATATGTAAAAATGGGGGTGTTACAGATTTGGTATCAAGAGCCACGTTATAGAGAACAAGGTTGAAATCTTAACTATAACTACTTTTCTTTTTCCATCCAAGAAAGTCCTCTGTGCCGCTATTTCTTCCGAAATGGTATGTAAAAATACATAACTATTATATTACTAAATAAAGAACTTATGTTATTTACCATTGGGTTGTTATCAGAATGATGTCTTCACCTGACCATCCTACTTCCAATATTGAGGATGCCTTTTCCTCCAACTTCCTAAACTATCTTCCTCTGGCTTCTCCAGATTATATCCCAACTTTACCAGGAAAAACTTACTCTAGCTCTTCCAACTCATTTGGAATAGTACTTCTAACTTCACCAACTCTTTTGTTATTTCATGATGATCCCTACATGAAAGTTTTGCAAGCCTTTAATACTAAAAAATCACTTATCCCACCTCCAATTATCATACCTCCATCTTCAATACCTAATCCTCAAGAATTCTTTCTTCCAGAAGAATTGTTGTCACCCAAGAAACAAGGCCGATCATCTTCTTCTAACACAGGCCTTTGAGATAGGTAAAAGCTCTCAAAAGGCAAGTATAGAGCATCATGAGGAACAAATCGAAGAAATTCTAAATCATTTAGATGAACTCTCTCTCGATCGTATTGAGCATATAGAAGATAAAGTTGAAGGTCTTGGAAAAGGACGAGTAATTATCCAACAAGATTTCGATATTTTGGAAGCTGAACTCCAACAAGCTCGTGCCCAAATTACCAAACTCCAGAGGAAATAAATGGGAAGTAACCATAATATTTCTCTAGCCCGCTTCTGGATTACTGAACTAGGAGACATTATCAATGACATGCATATTCGTCACCAAGCGGATATAGAAAATCTCCAAGACTCCATCAACGAACTCAAGAACCGTATGGAATAATCACCCAAATACTTGCTTAGATTCTAGTATTAGCTTTTAACCTAGCCACGGGATGTGTGGTATAAATAAAAACACTTTTCAAATCTTAACTATGTATAGTACTAAGGCAAGTTGTTCTTAATACAAAGGCAATCCCGTTCTACCTTGTTAATACCGATTTATCATCATCATTCCTCATCATTCATCATCATCATTCATCATCATCATATGTATCATTTTCATCTTCATCACCCTCATAGAAATACTTATTTTTGAACTTTAAGCATTTTAAAGAAAAATAAGCATTACTCTTTAAACATTTTTAGACTTGTGATATCATTTTTCTTACGTGTTGTCTTTTGTTGATAGAATGCCTCCCAAAAAGATATCAACATCTAAAGCACCGGCCATGACTCAAGCTGCCATTACAAAACAAGCTGCTGATAGTGTCACTATGGCTCTAGAAGCACAAGCTGCAACAATGGAAAATGCTAGTAATCCCAACAGGAACACCGGTTCTACTGGAACTCTTGTAGTAAAAACGGGAAAGTATAAAGAGTTCATTAGCTGTCAACCTTTCTACTTTAATGGTACAGAAGGAGCAGTTGGCCTTATCCACTGGTTTAAACGAACCGAATCAGTATTCTCTCATAGCAGATGTAGTGAAGAAAACAAAGTAACATTTGCTACTGGTACTCTAACTGATGATGCCTTGTCCTGGTGGAATGCATATGCCCAGCCTATAGGAGTAGAGCAAGCCAATCAAATCACCTGGACTGAGTTAAAAAGGCTTCTAAAGAACAAGTATTGTCCCTGGACCGAAATCAAAAAAATGGAAGAAGAACTTTACAATCTGACTGTAACAGGAAATGATCTTAAACCTTATGTTAGAAGATTACAAGAATTAACAATCCTATGTCCGAACATGGTGCCAAACACCAAGAAACTCTTGGAAGCTTTCATCAGGGGACTACCTCAAAGCATTGAAGGAAATGTTACTGCCTCTAAACCTCAAACTTTAGAGGAAGCCATTAACATAGCCTATAGGCTAATGGATCAAGTAACTAAGCATACTCCAGTGCAAGTATCAAGTGACAACAAACAAAAGTTTGATGACAGAAAAACTTTCAACAATAACTCCTGCAGCAACAACTACCGTAACACCAACAATCGCTACAATAATCACCAACTACAACAAAACCGAAGGCAAGAACCTGTTAGAGCTTATGCTGTTACTCCATCTGGAAACAATAGGTATGCCGGAGACCTCCCATTATGCAAGAGATGCAATCTCCATCCCACCGGACCTTATACTGGTAAGTGTAATACTTGTAACAAGGTGGGCCATTTGACCAAGAACTGCCGAAACAAGAAGCCAGTCACTGGAAGTAATCAACTACCAGTGACAATTGTATGTCATGCCTGTGGAGAAAAGGGGCATTATACAAATCAGTGCCGAAAAACCAACATCAATGCCCAAGGAAGAGCCTACATGCTAAGAGATAATAATGCTCATCAAGACCCGAATGTGGTTACGGGTATGTTTATTCTAAATCAGCATTTAGCCAAAGTATTGATTGACTCTGGAGCTGATAGAAGCTTTATATCTATATCTCTTGCCTCTATGCTAAATATTTCGTCTATTACAATAGATACCTTTTATGATATCGAAATGGCTGACGGAAACTTAGTAAGCACAAACACCGTTATCAAAAGCTGCACTTTTACTTTGTTAAATCAACCTTTCAAAATCGATCTCATGCTAATTAAACTCGGTAGTTTTGACGTTGTCATTGGTATGGACTGGTTGTCCAAGTATCATGCCAAAATTCTCTGTGACAAGAAAGTCATTCACATTCCTATCAACGGTGAAACTCTAATCATTCGAGGTAATCAAAGTAAAACTCGACTAAATCTCATATCCTGTATGAAAACAGAAAGTTATATATCCCGAGGTTGTCAAGTTTTCATGATCTAAGTAATGGAGAAGAAATCAAACGAGAAAAGACTAGAAGATATCCCCGTAGTCAAAGAATTTTTAGATGTTTTTCCTGAAGATCTACCTGGTCTTCCTCCTGTTCACCATGTAGAGTTCCAAATCGACTTAATCCCCGGAGCAGCGCCTGTAACTCGAACACCTTATAGATTGGCTCCTTCAGAAATGTAGGAGTTATCTAACCAGCTTCAAGAACTAGCAGACCGAGGTTTTATTCGACCAAGTACATCGCCTTGGGAGCTCCTGTCTTATTTGTTAAAAAGAAAGACGGATTGTAACACCCCCAAATTAGGTCGCAGCGGAATAAGGGTCCGGGGCGTGTTACTTTATAGATCAACAACACAAGATGTATATATAACGACCTAAAAGTCGTTTAAAATCGATACATTGGATTTAACAAAGTATTTGTTACATAAGCCCGAAGCTTCATACGTTTACTTGTTCAAATACAAAGGTTTCTAGCCCATAACAATTATACAAAATGGAATGCAACAAAGTCTTTAATGCATGACATCCAAATCAAAACCACCAATGTATCTTTTGCACCTCGTGCTTATTGACCTCCTGAAAAACATTGCTTTAAAACGTCAACAAATATGTTGGTGAATTCATAGGTTTGATAAATCGTATATTGTAGGATCACAAGATTTCCCAAATGTATGATAATGGAACAGATGCAGAAATCATATAAATGTAATTACGTTGCTCTAAGTTCATGACACTGATGCTTGACGTATATGAATACCAAATCAATGGTCTACATTTCCCGTGGTGATGTTCTAACCCGCAACATCCTATGTTCGACATGGTATACGTTCGTTTGTCCAGTGATAGCTAATCACTCGAAACGGGGGATGTCAATCCCATAGTCTATTAATAAATTCGCGCTCACAATCTCGAAATAATTAACAGTTCATCATATGATGGGCTCAGATATGGGTTATCGCTACTTAGGCAACATGTAATCAGAACATGAAATTTAACCACTTGTGTCCGGTAGTAAAGCATTGCATGTTTTTCACCCCAAAAACTTGTAAAACAAAAAGCATTTAAAATGTGGGGCTATGAACTCACCTTGAGTGAGCAAATGTCAAGTGTATCACAACTAATGCGTCACGCCAATCGTCGAATGCAATCTATTTAATTTAAGGTCGTATAAGTACTAATCACATTGGGTAATTACTACCATGCATAATTCTATATAGCTAATCACCATCTAATTGTTTTCGTAAAATCATGTTTATAAGGTTAAAACGTTTATAAACAGTCTTTTGGTAAAAACGTCATAACTTTCCCGTTTGAGGTGTTTCTTGCGCTCACGTTTTCGTATGAAGTACGAGTTACAAATTTGACATTTTCATATTTTTGGACCTATGGTGAACAAGTAACTTTTACTGTTCCCAGCAGACCCAGAGTTTTCTTTATACCGTTTTTTTGTTGTCGTAAAACCGTTAAACACGTATTTTCGTCGTTATAATCCGTTTTATAATGATTCTTTCGAGGCACGTTCTCGTTATTGAAGTTCTATCCTTTTATGTGGGTTTACAAAAAATTAAACTTTCCTGTATGAAATAGTAACCTTGTTATAAAAATGATTTATTAAAGTTTTTAATTGTCGTAAACTCGCGAAATTCATAACTCGTTCGTTATTAATTGAAAAATTATGATTCTTATCATTTTGAAATCCTAAAAATATGTATTATTTATTAAAAATATCAAACTTGCTGTTTGAATAATTTTTATAAAAAGTTTTTATAAAAATTCTTTTATAAATCCGTTTACTTATCGTATAACTTGTTTTTACCATAACTTTTTCGTTATTTATCCGTTTGACAAGTTTCTTACTTTTTCGGAATCGTCATGAAATGTATTATCTTATAAAAACATAAAATAAGTATGTCTTATACACGAATTTGGACAGAATGTTGGCATGTCCTTCATGAGTCCAAAATTAAGTCTTGTTTCCTTGTTTTCACCTTATGACTTTTACCACTAGTCTTATATTTTATATTTATCATATATATTACATGTATATTATGTCCATAGTCCATTTATTGTCCCTTTGTCCAAATATTACAAGTCTTCCATAATATTTAATAAACTATAATTTTCATAATAACCATAAATCACTAGTTTTTATATATAATCATTTTACATAAAAACCATATGTGTCCATGTTTTCTCATCTTGTAGTAACCTCATTCTAGTGATCATATAATATTATCATAAGTCCATAATCAATATTAACTTGTCATATATATTTCTTTAACTTAAAACATATTAAGAAATCATAAAAACCCTAATTAACCCATGATCATGTTTACACCAAAACAACATGATACAATATTTTATCATCATTTTTAACATGATATATGTAATAACACAACATGTATAAAAGTCTACAAGATGATCATTACTAGTGAAAACTTCATTTACAAGTTAAAATCTTAAATGGTGATTCAACTAAAATAGAACTAATCATATGCATAACAATGAAAATTATAAGAATGTAAAGAGTTCTAGTAGACCTTAGGATGTGTGAAGATGATGATAATCAAATGCTAAACCCTTGTTTAGCCCTAGAATACAAGCTTGCACTTAAGAAAACCCTTGTTTTCTTAATAAAAACCCTAGCTTCCTTTTCTTGATTATTACTTGTAAATGGTGATTCAATGGTTGGAAACACCTTAGAATACCTTAGGATGGATGTGTATAGATGTGTATAGGTTGTATAAAAATTGCTATGGATTTGGTTGGGGACTTGGTTTGAGCCATGGGATGTAAGAGAGCAAGAGGAAGGATTTGTAGCTTTTTCACCAAGTGTTTTTGTGTTATCTATGTGTTACTCTTGATATGTATGCATATATATAATCATAGATGGTCAAATAAGTTCAAAACTTTCAAAGGGGGGGGGGTTTGGGTCGTTGGGGGCAAGAAGACGGAAACAAGGAAGACTAGTTGGTCTTTAATGCTTATGTTTCTTTGTTACTAAATAGTTAGGATCATCCCATGATTTTAAGGGTTCATGTTTTCTTACTTAATATTTGTAAGATATTAATATGAAGTAATTTTGGGTATTGGGTATAAACGTGGGTATTTGTTGAAGCGTACAAATATTTTTGTGGTTCCGGGTATGCCTAAACTTAATTTATCGCGAAACGTACCTAATTTACGTAACCGATAAAAATAAAATAAACAACGATCATAATTATTCTCAAAATAATTATTTAATACTTGATTGATGTAAACGTTTAATTGTTTGATGCCCGTTTACATTGAACATAAATTTTTGGCGTACGCGATTTAACCTAACGTTTACGATTTAAAGCAAACGCGTACAATACAAAAGGTACATAGCAGATTTATTGACGATGTCAGTGACCGTAAAACATGAGGTGTTATAGACTTCCCCCGTTAAATGAGCCTTGTCCCCAAGGCTCAAGACGCGGCACTTGACGACGGTGCAGTCTTTGCAAAGAGGTGTGGGTATTTCTTCTTGAATTGGTCCTCGCGTTCCCACGTGAACTCAGGACCTCGCTTGGAGTTCCATCGAACCTTGACTAATGGGATGCGGCTTTGCTTCAACCATTTAACTTCACGGTCCACGATCTCTATAGGTTCCTCGACAAATTAAAGCTTGTCATCAAAATGAAGTCCATCTAACGGAACGGCTAATGGTTCGTCGGCATAGCACTTTTTCAGGTTAGACACGTGAAATGTATTATGAACTCTTCTTAGCTCCTCAGGAAGCTCAAGCTTGTATGCCACGTCTCCAACCCTTTTTATCACCTTGAAGGGTCCAACGTACCTGGGATTTAACTTCAACCGTTTGCCAAAACGTACTACCCCTTTCCAAGGTGAAACTTTAAGCATCACTTTATCCCCGACTTGGAATTCCATCGGTTTACGCTTTAGATCGGCGTAACTTTTCTGTCGATCTCGAGCAGCTTGCATCCTTTGTTTGATTTGAACGATTTTCTCGGTCGTCTCTTGAATTAATTCTGGACCAGTGAGTTGAGCTTGTCCAACTTCGGCCCAACACACAGGTGAACGACACTTTCAACCATAAAGTGCTTCAAATGGTGCAGCCTTGATGCTTGCATGATAGCTATTGTTATATGAGAACTCGACTAACGGCAAATGGCTAACCCAACCCTTTCCAAAGTCGATCTCACAAGCACGCAACATGTCCTCGAGATTTTGAATGGTCCTCTCGCTTTGTCCATCTGTTTGTGGATGGTACGTAGTACTCATATCCAGATTAGTACCCAAAGCGTTTTGAAGTGACCTCTAGAAATTTGATGCGAACCTCGGGTCGCGATCACAAATAATTGAAAGAGGTATTTCATGCCTTGTGACAACCTCCTTTAGGTATATTCTTGCAAGTTTATCCATAGGATCAGTCTCTCTCATCGGTGTGAAGATTGCAGACTTAGTGAGTCGGTCAACAATCACCCATATAGTGTCGTAGCCTTGCGATGATTTAGGAAGTTTTGTGACAAAATCCATCGTGATGTTGTCCCACTTTCATTCAGGTATCTCGAGTTGTACCAATAATCCTGATGGCCTTTGGTGTTCGGCCTTGACCTTAGCACAGGTCAAACACTTGCTAACATAGGTGGCGATGTTTGCCTTCATATTGGGCCACCAATATAGCTTCTTTATATCCTGGTACATCTTGTCAGAAACCGGATTTATAGAGTATTTTGATTTGTGGGACTCGTGCATGATCACAGCCCGCAAATCGCCATAACAAGGTAACCAACTCCTGCCATTGAGGCATAGAGTTCCATCCGCACGGGGTTCTAATTTTTCCGTCCTAATCGCCTCTGGATGTTTAGCGTTCTCAACCAACATTCCTCTAACATCTTCGTTCTTGATGTTCTCTGGTTTTCGTGCTTCAGTCTGAGCATTCAAGATTTGTTTGGGAAGATCCAAGCCAATAGTCATGAATAAGGCTCGAACTCTTAATGGTGGTTCTCGTTCTTTCCTGCTCAAAGCATCAGCAACGACATTTGCTTTTCCTGGGTGATAACGAATATCACAATCGTAATCACTGAGCAACTCTAACCATCGGCGTTGTCTCATGTTTAGTTCCTTCTGATCAAGAATATGTTGTAAGCTCTTATGATCAGTGAACACCGTACACTTGGTTCCATACAGATAGTGCCTCTAGATTTTGAGAGCAAACACTACTGCTCCAAGTTCCAAATCGTGTGTCGTGTAGTTCTTCTCATGGATTTTCAACTGGCGTGATGCATAAGAAATCACCTTTTCTCTTTGCATTAACACAACGCCCAAACCCTTCTTTGAAGCATCACAATATACGATGAAATCTTTGCTTCCTTCGGGTAAAGCCAGAATTGGTACACTACACAACTTTTGCTTCAATAATTGGAACGCTGCTTCTTGTTTGTCGCCCCACTCAAACTTGACCTTCTTCTGGGTGAGCTTGGTCATTGGTTTGGCGATTTTTGAAAACCCTTCAATGAATCTATGATAATACCCAGCAAGACCTAAAAATTGACGGATCTTTGTTGGTGACTTAGGAGATGCCCAATCTTTAATGGATTCGATCTTGGCGGGATCCACATGAATACCTTTGCTATCAATTACATGGCCGAGGAATTGTACTTTGGGGATCTAAAATTCACACTTGGAGAATTTTGCATATAATTCCTCTTTCTTTAGCAACTCTAAGATTAACTTAAGGTGCTCTTCATGCTCTTGCTTGCTCTTCGAATATATCAGAATATCATCAATAAAGACAATTACAAATTTATCCAGATATGGTTTGCACACTCGATTCATGAGATCCATGAATACTGCAGGTGCATTTGTTAACCCAAATGGCATAACTTGAAATTCGTATTGGCCATAACGAGTTCTGAAAGCGGTCTTCGGAATGTCTTCTTCTCGAACCCTCAGTTGGTGATAACCTGACCTCAGGTCAATCTTCGAGTAGACACTCGACCCTTGAAGCTGATCAAATAGATCATCAATTCTTGGAAGTGGATAGCGGTTCTTCACCGTTAGCTTATTCAATTCCCGGTAATCAATGCACATCCGGAATGATCCGTCTTTCTTTTTGACAAACAAGACCGGAGCTCCCCAGGGTGAGGAACTGGGTCTTATAAAGCCTTTGTCAGATAATTCTTGCAGTTGCTCCGACAACTCCTTCATTTCGGAAGGCGCCAATCGATAAGGTGCCCGTGCTACAGGTGCAGCACCAGGTACCAAATCAATTTGAAACTCCACTTGTCGAGTCGGAGGAAGACCCGGCAAGTCCTCAGGGAATACATCAGAAAAATCCCGGACAATTGGTACGTCCTCAAGTCGCTTCTCCTTCGGCTTGTCTTCAGTTTCCTTCGTAGTAACATGTGCCAAAAAGATAGGACATCCTTTTAGCAAATACTTCTGTGTTTTAGCACACGAAATGATGTTCAATCGTGTCGCATTTCCCTGATTGCTCCCGTCACCATGTACGATTAATGTTTCATTTCCCCAAGGAATGCGACCAATCTTCTCGGCACACACAATGATCGCTTAGTACTTTGCCAACCAATCCATACCGATTATTGCATCGAAGCTACCAAGTTCTACAGGCATTAAATTTATGTTGAATGGGTGGTTCAAGAGATTTAATGTCCAACCCTTAAGGATAGTGTTTAACCCAACTATTCTTCCGTTAGCTAGTTCGACATCATAATAGTGATCTAAGGTAGATGGCGTGATGTCAATTTGGGAGCTAAATGCAGTAGACACAAAACTCCTATCGGCACCGGTATCAAATAAAATAGATGCATAGCGGTTATTGAGAAGGAACATACCCGTTACGACATTGCAGTCTGGGTTTGTCCTCGCTTGCCCTACCGCGTACACCTTCGCTGGAGCCCTAGCATTTCCAACCTGATTACCCCGGTTGTTGTTGTTCTTCAGCTTAGGACATTCCCTCTTAAAGTGTCCCTGAACACCACACTCGAAGCAAGTAGGTTTCTGGCCCGACCCAGTGCCCCTCTGATTGTTAGCTTTATTAGCATTGTTAGCATTTCCCACACTCCTATAGTCACGGGAAAGATTGCCAAATTTGTTGCATTTGTTGCACTTTGGAGCACATGGACCATCGTGGTGATAGTTGCATTTTGAGCATAAGGGTTTAGATCCCCCATATGGTTTCTTATCACCAGATCCAGCAGTGTAAGCCCTGCCAGTGTTCTGCCTCTTGTTCTGTTGTTGTTGTTGGTTCTGATTATTTCGAGAGGTGTCCTCAAATTTTCGTTTGTTTTCGACAACATCACGGTTCCTCTTATCCATTAGTTCGGTGGCAAATTCAATTGCCTCTTGCATTGTTTTTGGCTTGGTTGCCTTTACACTATCGTGAATCGTGTCAGGTAAGCCACCGATGTATTTCTCAATCCTGTCTGATTCTTCAGGAAACATCCAGTCACACATTAGTGCCAATTCCTGAAAACAACGATTGTAACCTATCACATCAGTACCCTTGGTTTTTAGTCCCACATCTCAGTTTCAAGCTTCTTGATTTCGCCCCTCGGGCAATACTTGTCGGTCATCATTTTCTTCAAGGTTTTCCATGGTAATGCTTGAGCAACTTCCAGAGTAACAGTCTTTACATGGGATTTCCACCACGTAAGAGCGGCTCCTTGTAGGGTACAAGTAGCATAGTTAACTTGACATGCTGCAGTGCAGTTGCTGATATTGAACACAGATTCCATTTTCTCGAACCACTGAGTGAGTCCGACCACTCCCTCAGTGCCCTTAAAGTTTAAGGGTTGACATTTCAGAAAATCCGGGTATGTGCACTCACGAACAGCTTGTGCTGGCCTGGGTCCAGAACCATTGCTGTCGTAGCCATTTCTAACCCTGCTTGCTTCTGCTTCAGCCATTGCAGTAGCAACTCCTTGGGCAATTAATGCCTTTAGTTGTGCATCAGTAACAGTGGTGGTGGTTGCTGTTGGGGTTGGTGTGACTGGTGGGACTCGTGTTGACCTTGTGGCTCGCTTTGGTGCCATTTCCTTCAATTACAAGAAAATATAATACCTGTTAGATTTCATAAAATCATAACCATGACATGACATATACTTGATAAATAAAGTGAGATCACTTCACACAGTGAAATATACAACTGAATTGTAGTCAACAATGATATAACCAAATCGACATTCATTTCACAAACAAATTCGATTACAAACGTGACATAATACAACCATTCCATATATAAATTGGAAAACATACATGAATGGTCCAGATACAAAAGAGTCACAATGATTAGGTTCAAAATAAACATAACAACC
This sequence comes from Tanacetum coccineum, assembly GCA_026074375.1. Classification (NCBI taxonomy): domain Eukaryota; kingdom Viridiplantae; phylum Streptophyta; class Magnoliopsida; order Asterales; family Asteraceae; genus Tanacetum; species Tanacetum coccineum. The sequence continues at coordinate 80,336 of BQNB010003689.1, read as the reverse complement.
TAAAGCCTTACTAGCCGGGATGGAACCCGTAATACTTAGTAGGCTGATACAAAATACTAGCCATAACATGATCTAATCTATGAACTGCTACCAGCCTCCTCTGGCAGCTCTGGCTGTGCAGGACCTCCAGCGGGTCCCTGCTGTGCGGTAACCTGTCCCTGTAATGCGGTAACCTGTCTCTGTAGGGACTGCATAACTGTCAATGTCTGTATAAGTTGTTGCTGTCGGGTACGATCAGCTGTCCTCAACTCTCTCATCTCTTCACGTCTCTTGCGGTCCGTCTTTAGCAAATCTGAAATCGCTAACTGTCTCATACGATCTGCTGACTGTAACTCTCTGATCTCTGACTGCTGAGCTAACACTGTAGTACGTAGCGACATAACCTCTGCACGAGCAAGGTCACTCGCGTCCATAGATCGTCCCCAAGCCTCTCTAGATATCCTAGCCTCCATCTCCATGAGTCTAGCAGTACGTGCGTGTGCACGCCTATCTCTGTATAACATGTTGAGCCGACCAGCCATCAGCTGTCGCTCAGTCTGCTCATCATCCAACATCGTGTAAATCTCATCCGTGTCTCGTCTAACCCTAGACTCAAACTCTCTCATGTGTGCACCCAACTCTGTGTCAGTACTAACTGGAGCTCCCTGTAGAGTCTCAACAATCTCATCCCAAGAGTCAGTGATCCCATATCCAACATCTCTCTTCGGATCACGCTTGATCTCCCTATCCATAGTGGCAACAAAGCCGTAATCTAGCCTAAGACCTCCGGCCGGTCTAGTAGCAGCCGCAAATGAGCTCTCTCCTATCTCATACCTAGGACGAAGAGCGATACCTAACCTCTTCCGAGGTGGCAAGGTAACCTCGGGTCTGTCCTCCCTATGACTAGTAGAGGGTAGTAGTAATGGTGGTGATGAAGTAGAAGCTGGCATAGGTAAGGGTGGAGGTGCATCTGATCTGGTGGGGGAGAGTATGAAGGGTGGTGGTAGTGGTAGAGAATGAAGGTAGATGTAGCCTCAGCTCTTATCCGAATCATAGCAGCCCTATAGCCCAATGAACGAATGGGACTACTAGGTGGTGCAGCTGGTACAGGTAAGGGTGGTAATAGTGGTGGTGATGGAGATGATGGGAAAGGAATCTGGGGTAATGGTGATAACTCATCTGTGAGATAGTGTGAGGTGGAGGGGAAGAAATAGTCAAGCAGTCTGCAGCCTCAGATCGGACCATGCTGGTAAAAGTACTGGCTCTGGAATAGTAATCCTAGCTGTCATACATATGCAAGGGTGAGGTGGTGGTGTGGCCCGCATACCTCATCAGTCTTCAAACGCGCTCCAGTCTCCTCCTCTGATGCAGACAGAGGCAGTTAGCTGGTAATAGCAACAACTACAGGGTAGGTAGAGTTGGGTCTCCCCTCCTCCTCGTCAGCTCTCAACACAAACCATATCATCGGTCCTAGGTCCTCCTCAAGTGATACGGCCCCGATGTCCATCTCATCGTCTCTCCGCATCAACCTCCATCAACAGATAGTCGATAGGATCCCCCTCAGGGTCCTCATCGTCATCCTCTTCCGGATCTGCCTCAGAATCAGTCTCTGGAACACAATCAGGTGACTGTGCAGTTGGGTGAGCATCTCAGCATACGGCTGATCCTCAAACAGCAATGATCTCATCATCATACACCACGCTCTAGACCTGTAACATAATCTTCTCTGGTATTTATAATTCTTTAAATTTGTCGGTTAGCTTGGTGGAATGACTGGCACGGGTGGTGCATGCATTGGCTCCTCCGGCCAAAGCACATAATCTTGAAGGGGGGGGGGGGCTGAAGAGCGGCGGACCTGCTAAGTAATGATGAAGTATGGGTCCCTTTGGCATGTAGGTGTAACTGCAAAGGAACTCGTGATCATCGGCACTCTGGTGATCTATGTCTGATAAGGACTCATAAGGAACTGGACAACAGGCGGTGTATGTGATCCCTGATTCCACAAATTCTGACATGGACTGTATCTAAAAATCCTTTCAAAAGCTTTATATTAGTATTTAATATAAACTCTTATCATATTACATATAAATATTTATAACATGGTATATCAATCATGAATGCGATCTAGTCCAACCAACTAATGCAACAAGTAGTGTATGCATGAATGTATGCACGTATGTATGTCCCGTGTAAACCCCTTTTTATGTTTGAAAATGGTTATAGTCTAGCAAAAAAATTCGACCTGGTTCTCTATAACCTTGGCTCTTGATACCAATCTGTAACACCCCCAAATTGGGTCTCCGCGGAATAAGGGTCTGGGGCGTGTTACTTTATAGATCAACAACACAAGATGTATATAGAACGACCAAAAAGTCGTTTAAAACCGATACATTGGATTTAACAAAGTATTTGTTACATAAGCCCGAAGCTTCATACGTTCACTTGTTCAAATACAAAGGTTTCTAGCCCATAATAGTTATACAAAATGAAATGCGACAAAGTCCTTAATGCATGACATCCAAATCAAAACCACCAATGTATCTTTTGCACCTCGTGCTTATTGACCTCCTGAAAAAACATAGCATTAAAACGTCACAAATATGTTCCAGAATTTCCATTAAGGTTTGATAAATTGTATATTGTAGGACCACAAGATCTCCCAAATGTATGATAATGCAACTGATGCAAACATCATATAAATGTAATTACGTTGCTCTAAGTTCATGACACTGAAGCTTGACGTGTATGAATACCAAATTAATGGTCTACATTGCCCGTGGTGATGTTCTAACCCGCAACATCCTATGTTCGACATGGTATACGTTCGTTTGTCCAGTGATAGCTAATCACCCGAACGGGGATGTCAATCCCAATAGATCTATTAATAACATTCGCGCTCACAATCCCTTAATTAACAGTTCATGATGATGATGGGCTCAGATAAGGGTTATCGCTACTTAGGCAACATGTAATCAGAACATGAAATTTAACCACTTGTGTTCATTATGTAAAGCATTGCATGTTTTTCACCCCAAAAACTTGTAAAACAAAAGCATGTAAAACGTGGGGCTATGAACTCACCTTGAGTGAGCAAATGTCAAGTGTATCACAACTAATGCGTCACGCAAATCGTCGAATGCAACCTATTTAATTTAAGGTCGTATAAGTACTAATCACATTGGGTAACTACTACTATGCATAATTCTATATAGCTAATCACCATCTAATAGTTTTCGTAAAATCATGTTTATATGGTTAAAACGTTTATAAACACACTTTTGGTAAAAACGACATAACTTTCCCGTTTCAAGTCCGTTTGAGGTGTTTCTTGTGCTCATGTTTTCGTATTGAGTCGAGTTATCATAATTTGACATTTCCGACTTTTTGACCCACTGGTGAACAGTAACTTTTACTGTTCACACCAGACCCTAAATGTTGTTATATCGTTTTCGTCGTCGAAAACTTGAAAACGTCGTATTTTATTCGTTATAGTTCCGTTTTTAACGATTGTTTCGAGTACGTTCTCATTATTGGAATTTCCATCATTTTATGAGGTTTACAAAAATAAATTTTCTGTCACGAATAGTAACTTTATAAAAATGGTTTTATAAAAGTTTTAATTGCCGTAAACTCGTGAAATTCATAACTTCTTCGTTATTAATTGAAAAAATACGATTCTTATCATTTTGGAATCCTAAAAATATGTGTGATCTAATAAAAATATCAAACTTTCTGTTTGAATAATTTTTATCAAAAGTTTTTATAAAAAATCTTTTACGACTCCGTTAATTAGCGTATAACTTGTTTTTAGCATAACTTTTTCGTTATTTATCCGTTCGACAAGTTTCTTACATGTTCGGATTCGTCTCGAGTTGTAGTATTTTATAAAAGTATAAAATAGATATATTTTTATACACTTTTGGACAGAAAGTTTGGGTCATCTTAATAAGTCCATTTTTAACCTTGTTTTCATACTTTACATTTTATAACTTTTCCACAAGTCTTATATTTCATATATGTCATATGTCATACATATATTAAGTCCATTGTCCATAGTTGTCCTTCAAAGTCCTCATGTGTCCAAGTTTTATAAGTCTTTCATATTACTTATAAATCCGTTTGACAAGTTTCTTACCTTTTCGGAATCGTCGTGAGTCGTACTATTTTATAAAAACATAAAATATATATGTAAAAATTCGGATTTTGGACAGAATGTTTGGTTGAGCTTGTTGAATCCATTTTTAACCTTTTCTTCATACTTTACCACTTTTGTATTTTACCACAAGTCTTACATACTATATATGTTATATATCATACATATATTAAAGTCCATTTGTCCATAATCATCCTCATATGTCCAAGTTTACCAAGTCCATGTTATACTTTTAACCCTTAACTTTCATAAGTAACCTTTTTATCACAAGTTTATACTTAGTCACTTTTGCATATAAACCATAAGTGTACAAGTCTTCTCATCTTGTTATAACCTTATTTTAATGATCATATAACATTAAAATAAGTCCATAATTAACCTTAACATGTCATTTGTATTTCTTTCACTTGAAACATATTAAGAAACTATTATAAACCCTAATTTGTAGTTAATCATTTTTACACCAAATCACCATGGTACAATACTTTCTCATCCATTTTAACATGATATTATTAACATCATAAGACATATAAATGTGTACAAAATGATCATTACAAGTAAAAACTCCATTTTCATGTTAAAAAGTCCTAAATGGTGATTTAAGCTAAAATAGAATAACATTGCCAATAAATGATAAATGTAAGAACTATAAAGAAGTTCTGGATGACCTTATGGTTAATGAAGTAGATGTTGACTAACACAAATCTAAACCCTTGTTTGTTTGTATTAGAAACCAAATCTTTGCCAACAAAGAAAAACCTTAGATTTCCATAGATTAAAACTTAGCTTCACCTTTACTTGATTTATACTGGAAAAAGGTAATACCAATGCTTGAAAACACTTTTAGAAATTCATTAGGATGGATGTGTATAGATGTGTATAGGTTATATAAAATTTTGTATGGATTGGGTTGGGAGTTGGTTTGGAGCCGTGAGCTATAAGGAGACCAAGGGAGGGTTTTTGTTTGATTTTTCTTAAGTAATATGAGTTGTGTGATGTTATCTCAATGCATGCATGTATATATGAGTTTGATGGGTCAAAAAGGTATGCAATAGTAGTCCAAGAGCAAGAGGAGGGTTTCAAGGATTCTTGTTTTTGTGTCTTGGGTCAAAGTGACATGGTATGTGTAGATTTAATGAATTTGTGAAGTACATTGACCAAGTGGTATGTAAATTTAGTCATTTATCTCATTGTTGTTGTTGTTAGCCATGGGTTAGGGGGGGATATGCTTCTAGAAACCTTTTTGATACATAACATATTACTTAGTAAAATATGTTCAAGTTACTAGTTGTAGTTTGTAAATAAAATGTGTCAACTTGCATGCATTTGTGTATTGTTATATTTTCTAGTGTACAATAGTGTAAGTAAAATTTACTTGGCTAAAGTTTAATAAAACTTTTAGGTATCGGGTATAATCGAGGGTATTTGTTGAAGCGTTAATAAATTAACGTGCTTCCGGTTATGCTTAAACGTACATTTATCGCGAAACGTATTTAACTTACGTAACCAATAAAATAAATGAACAACGACCATAATTATTATCAAAATAATTATATAACACATGATTGATGTAAACGTTTGATGATTTAATGCCCGTTTACATTAAACAATAATATTTGGCGCACGGGATTTAACCTGACGTTTACAATTTCAAGCAAACATGTACAATACAAAAGGTACATTGCGGATTTGTTGACGTCGTCAATGACTTGAAAACACAGGGTGTTATAGTTGTAATAAATATTCCAAAATGAAAGCTGACAACCTTATCACAATCTTAACCAGGGAAGGTTGATATACCAAAATGATAATAAACAGCCACGTCACGCAACCTGAGTAAATATGTTGAGTCTTTGGAAGATTGTACTCTAGAACTTTAGTTTTGCTTAACATTTCCAGATATTAATCAAAACGCTTAAAACCGATTATATCGTATCACAATACTAGGGAGCTTCATATTAAGGAGTTTCATCTTGGTATTACGTTCTGACTGAGTTGTTGGGTTTACGATTTAAAGTGCCCTAGCTCCTCAAACGTTTACTGAATGACTTCTGAATTATGATGGCCCGAACGGTGATACAATAATTCCAAACTTTCCAATCAAACTCATAACAATATTAGACTCTCTGAACCAAAGTTCTAGAGTACAATCTACCTAAGACTTGACATATTTACTCAGGTTGCGTGACGTGGCTGTTTACTATCATTTTGCTATATCAACCTTCCCCGGTTAAGATTGTGATAAGGTCGTCAGCTTTCATTCTGAAATATTTATTGCATCTACCTATCAGGTGAAGTTCATAACCTCGCCTTTACTTATTTACATGTTTTATAAACCCGCGAGGGGGATACATGCTTGTTACAAACTCTTTTACATACTCGTTTATCTTATAACAATATGATTGCTTTTCAAGGACTTAGTGAGATTCATAACCTCGCCTTTACTTATTTACATGTTTTATAAACCCGCAAGGGGGATACATGCTTGTTTACAAACTCTTTTACATACTCGTTTATCTTATAACAATGTGATTACTTTTCAAAGACTTATACATGCTTAAACCATGAATACAAGTGTTTTTCCAAGTTATATGCTATCCTGATATACCATTACGACTAATGTCTAAGTTACTATATGCCAAAAGTCCCTCATTATCATGGACCATTAATCACTTACGGGTCTTAGGTGAATTCATAACCTCCGCATTTCAAGCTTTCAAACCCGTGAGTGGGATTTACCTGCTATAAATTATCCTACAAGTCGTTAAATTTGACTTCAAGTCGTTAAATTGACTTTGGATATTAATGTGTTAGTGTTATAAATCCTACAAGTCATTAAATTTGACTTCAAGTCGTTAAATTGACTTTGGATATTAATGTGTTAGTGTTATAAATCCTACAAGTCATTAAATTTGACTTCAAGTCGTTAAATTGACTTTGGATATTAATGTGTTAGTATTATAAATCCTACAAGTCGTTAAATTTGACTTCAAGTCGTTAAATTGACTTTGGATGTTAATATGTTAATATTATGAGCTCTTCAAGTCGTTAAATTGACTTTGGATAATAATGTGTTGGTTCCATGAGCTTAGACCAGACCAGACAAGACCAAACAGACCAAACAAGACAATAACACAATAATACTATGATAATTGCATTCGTTGTAACTATTACAAATAACGGGTATATAATAACGTGACCCAAGATCATAACAATACTATTTTCATAATAATTGTGTTGTACAATTATTATACTATGACTTGTATTCAAACTATTTATATCAAACCTATGAATTTCACTCAACCTTTGTGTTGACTTTTTAGCATGTTTATCTCAGGTAATTGAGCAACTTATGGCATGGAGTGGCATGGACTCGAAGATGGCTAAAACTTGTTATCATTCACATTGTATGTAACTAGATTTTGGGACCTGCCTTTGTAAACCTCTGATTTTAAATGAATGATAACATATCTTTTGAATAAATGTCTCTTTTGGGTCGTTTTCTATGATTATGATTGTTGTATCCATGAAGTAATACCCCAGATTAGCTTCCGCTGCTATATTGTAAAAATGGGGGTGTTACATCTTCTCACAAGTTTACCACCAAAATGCATACATATATGAACAGGGTGACACATAGGACGAATCATACTATAAAAAGCAAATTCAAATATTTAACGATGTTTGATTGATAAGCATTATAAGAGATTAAAAAAGTTGAGGTGATGAACCTCACTATGTCTTTCTTAAAAAGTATTCAATAATTATAGGATAAACGAGTATGAAAAAGAGTTTGTAACAAGCATGTATCCCCCTCACAGGTTTATAAAACATGTAATTAAGTAAAGGCGAGGTTATGAACTTCACATACCAGGATATATAGTTGGAAAAACATTTGGTTTACGCATGTATCCCCCTCGCGGGTTTATAAAGCATGTTTGACATTGTATAGATTCTTGTATGTTTCCTTGTTATTACGTTGCATGATATAATAGAAAATTTTAGAATTTAAGACTTCGAGAGATAGACACAGAAATGAGTGATCTAATAGGAAGCTTAGTGTTTCTAGTACAAAGGTTTGAGAAAATCAGATGGTAAGAGAATTATAGCAATCCGGATAGAGATATGAGTTATCATACGATAGGATATAGGATAGACAATCTTGACATACACAATCGGTATCATAAAACAATGAGGTATAACAGAATTACCATTGTATAAATAACTTGTCTACATGGTAAAATTTGACAAGTGTCATTATTCATAGATCTAGTGGTTAGATTCTAGAAAGCTAAAAATGACGTAGATCTAATATGGTGGTTCTCCCTTGAGTTCTTATATCTTGCTCAAAAGACTTTTGATGACGAACCTTGATATCTTCCATGATTATTTCCAGTGATGAATGTTAAATTCTTCGGGGACTGGTTTACTTCCTAGTAGTCGGCCCTTTGTTTTTGCAGTACTTGGTCTGGTGGCCTATCTTGTTGCAAACCTGACACTTGACACTGCAAGGTCCCGTGTGATGTAGTTTACATCTTTTACACAAGGGAAGGTAGCATATACCCTGATGGTTTTTGGCCTTTTATTTTGTTGTTGTTGGTGATCACGGTTGCGGTTGTTGTTGTTACGGTTATCAGGGTAATTGTTGTTGTGATCATTGGGGTAGTGGTTATTGTTGCGATTATTAGGGTAGTTGTTGTTGTTATTGTTGGTGTTTCTTTTATCCTCAAATTTTCTTTTATGATCATTGGTTTCTTGCAAAGAATTGCGCTTTAGTATCTGATCCATTAGTCTCTGGGTGATGTTTACAGCTTCCTCCAAAGTTTGAGGCTTTGAAGCAGTAACATTTCCTTCAATGCTTTAGGGCAGTCCTCCGATGAAAGCTTCCATAAGTTTCTCAGAATTTGGCACCATGTTTGGGCATAAGATGGCTAATTCCTGAAATCTCCTAATGTAAGTCTTAAGATCATTTCCTTTCACAACCAAGTTGTAAAATTCATCTTCCATCTTCTTGACTTTAGTTCGAGGGCAATACTTATTGGTTAAGAGTCTTTTCAATTCTGTCCAGGTGATCCTATTGGCTTGTTCTATTCCGATGGGTTGGGCGTGTGCATTCCATCAAGACAAGGCATCGTCGGTTAAGGTACCGGTAGCAAATGTTATTTTGTTTTCTTCCGCACATCTGCTACGAGAGAAAACTGATTCGGTTCGTTCAAACCATCAGATAAGGTCGACTGCTCCTTTTGTACCGTTGAAGTAGAAAGGTTGACAACTTATGAATTCTTTGTAGTTTCCCGTTTTTGCTACAGGAGTTTCAGTAGGACTGGTGTTCCTGTTGGGGTCACTAGCACTTGCCATTGTTGCAGCTTGTGTTTTCAGAGCTGAGGAAATGCCATCATTAATTAGTTGCCGGATGGCATCCAAAGTTATGGCTGGTGTTTCAGATGTTGACGTCCTTTTGGGAGGCATTCTATCAACAGAAGATAACACGTAGTAAAAATGATATCATAAGTTTTTGAAAAGTAATAAAAGAGAATGTAATGCTCAAAATGCTTAAAAAGTAATGAATTTTTAAGCACTTATGGTATGATTCATAATGATGAAGACGGAAATAATTATGCCAATGATGGAGATAATGATGAAAGAGAGATAAGCTGGAAACAATAAGGTATGAAACAGGATTCCTTTGTATAAATAACTTGCCTTTTTACTGTACATAGTTAAAATTTGACAAGCGTTTTTATTTATACCACACACCCCATGGCTAGGATAAAGCTGAAACTAGTTTGAGAGTTTGTTGATTTTGAACCGGTAGATGACATCCTAAAGATCTTTCTGATTTGTTTGGTGATGAGCTTGGATTTTCTCAATGATTTGTTGTAGTGAGCAAAGGCAATCTTATCCTTTTGCCCTAACTGCTTCTTTTGAAGTTTGATAATCTGAGTACGGATTTTCTTAAGTTCGGTCTTCGGTTCGTCACTGTTAATACGTCCTTCTTCCATTTTCTCAATGTGGTGAAGAGAGAGTTCATCTAAGTAGTTCAAAATATGATGTTTCAGGTGCATCTTAACTGAACTTTTTCCTATTTTAAATATCTGAGGTGGGGTAGGAGTATAAACTGAGAATGATGGTGATACCAAATCACAGGTTTGATTCCGAGATGAATTAGATAACGTAGTTGAGGAAGAAGATGAGGAACATATTCGCTTCTTAGGTGGTAATAGTTCTTCAGGAACAAAGAAATATCGAGGATCAAATAGTAGTGATGGTGGTAATACGGTAGAGATTGGAGTGCAAATTAGTGTGGTGGAAGTAATAGGTATCTGGTGAGAACAGGTCAATTCACATTAGCATAAAATGCTTGTACGTCCTTCAAATAAGGGATTATTGTAGAACGATGAGAATACTGTGTGGAATGTTAATGTAACCTCGCCAGTTGATTAACTAATCATATTATCGGTTAGAGGGTTTCCGAAGAGTTAAAAGAACTGCTTCCTGATGAAGCTGGGAAATAATCCGATGAGACCGAAGTATAGTTAAGAATATTCATAGAGGAAAAAGCATCCTCGATATCGAAAGTAGAGCGGTTGGGAGAAGACATCGTTCTGATAACAACCTAGTTTGTAAATAACATAAGTTATTTATGTAATAGTATAATAGATATGTATATTTACATACTTGTTCCGGAATGTAGTGGCACGGAGGACTTTGATGGCTAGAAAAGAAATGTGGTTATAGTTAAGGTTTTGACCTTGTTCTCTATAACCATGGCTCTGATACCAATCTGTAACACCCCCATTTTTACAATATAGCAGCGGAAGCTAATCTGGGGTATTACTTCATGGATACAACAATCATAATCATAGAAAACGACCCAAAAGAGACGTTTGTTCAAAAGATATGTTATCATTCATTTCAATTCAAAGTTTTACAAAGGCAGGTCCCAAAATCTAGTTACAATGTGAATGATAACAAGTTTTAGCCATCTTCAAGTCCATGTCACTCCGTGCCGCAACTTGCTTAATTATCTGAGATAAACATGCTAAAAAGTCAACATAATGGTTGAGTGAAATTCATAGGTTTGATAAACAGTTTGAATACAAGTCATAGTGTAATAATTGTACGAGCACAATTGTTATAGACAAATGATATTGTTATTATACACCCGTTATAGTAATAATTGCAACGAATACAATTATCATAATAACAATGTATTATCCCGTTATTGCCTTGTTTGGTCTGTTTGGTCTTGTTTGGTCTTGGTCTAAGTTCATGGCACCAATATATTATCATCCAAAGTCAATTTGAAGTCAAATTTAACGACTTGTAGGATTTATGACACTAACACATTAATATCCAAAGTCAACTTAACTACTTGAAGTCAAATTTAACGACTTGTAGGATTTATGAAACTAACACATTACACATATATCAAAGTAACTTAACGATATTGAAGTTCATAATTTAAACGACTTGTAGGGATTTATGAAAATAACACTAATATCAAAGTCAACTTAAGATTGAAGTCAATTTAACGACTTGTAGAATTTATGAAACTAACCATTAATCTCCAAAAGTCAACTTAACGAGTTTGAAGTCAAATTTGTGACTTGTTAGGATTTATGACTTAGGCAATCATATATTAGAATATCATATAACTTGTAAAAACACATGAATTTATAGCATGTATCCCCCTTGCGGGTTTATAAAACATTAAAAAGATTGAAAAGCAAGGCTATGAACTTCACTAAGTCCTTGAAAAGTAATCACATTGTTATAAGATAAACGAGTATATAAAAGAGTTTGTAACAAGCTTGTATCACCCTCTCGGGGTTTTTATAAAACAGGTAATAAGTAAAGGCAAAAAGGTTATGATTTCACCTGATAGGTAGATGTAATATATATTTCCAAAATGAGAAATCTGATCGGACATTAATCCTCTAATCTTAATGGGCGGAAGGTGGATATAGCTCCAAATGATAGTAAACAGCCTCGTCACGCAACCTGAGTAGTTAGGTTGAGTCTTAGGAAGATTGTACTTTATGTAGAATTTATGGTTAAGAGCAGTTAATATTATTTGTTGAGTTTGATTGAAGAGTTTGGAATTATTGTATCACCGTTCGGGCCATCATAATTCAGAAGTCATTCAGTAAACGTTTGAGGAGCTAGGGCACTTTAAATCGTAAACCCAACCAGTCAGAATGTAATACCAAAATGAAACCCCTTATAGTGAAGTCCCTAGTATTGTGTGATATGATATAATCAGTTTTATAGCTTTTTAATCAATATCTGGATATGGTAAGCACGGAGAAGCGTTAATTAAGTTATATTTGTAAGGTTTTTAACACATGATTTATTTACTTTCTTTTCAAAATGTTAACATTTTAGACCCTTTGAGTTTGAAAAGTGGGCAAAATAAATATACCCTTGGAGTTTGCACTTTTACGAGTTTGGTCCTGTCAAGTTTAAAGATATATACCATAGTAATACCTTGTACTTTGGAAAGTGGACATAATAGACCCCTTGAAGTTATTATAACTTTGATTTAAAAGACATATGTCAACCCCTATAGTTATAAGTTTCATAAAAAAAATGTTACTATTATTACCCCTTGCATGATTATTATTTACAACACATGTTCAAATTGCCATGCAAGCTTATTTTAACATTTCAAAAGATATTTATATGTATAATAAACTAAAAT